>JAVCKT010022880.1:0-11043 GCA_032273925.1 Rhynchotus rufescens
GAGACCAGGGAAGGTTCCTGAAAACCAGAAGAAAGCAGATATAAACTCTGTCTTCCAGAAGGGCATGAAGGAGGATCCAGGGAATTATAGGTCTTTCCTTGAGGGTGAAAGGTGATGGGAAGAAGGTGGAGCAAATCTTGGGAACAATTTTCAGACACATGAAAGACAAGAAAGGAAGTCAGCATGGTTTTGCAAAGGAGAAATCATGCATAAGCCAAACCTGCTAGTCTTATGCAATTAGTTAACTGTATCAGTGGATGATAGGAGAGCAGTGGATGTTGTTTTTCTTGGCTTTAGACTTTCAGCGCTTTCTCCTATCACATCTTTATGGACAAACTGATGAAGTAGGGGCTAGATAAATAGTGTGGTGGACTGAGAAATGGCTGAATTGCCAGGTTCGAGGGATTTTAATCAGTGATACAAAGTCCACCTAGAGGCTAGTCACTAGTGGAGTAGCTCAGGGGCTCGCCCTGGGTTCAATACTGCTTAGCCTCTTCATTAACTACCTGCATGATGAGATAGAGTGCCCACTTAACAAGTCTGCATGATACAAAACTGTCAGGAGTGGCTGATACAGCAAATGGCTATGCTGCTATTCAGAGGAACCTTAACAGACTGCAGAAACAGGCAGAGAGGTATCTTAGAAAGTTCAAAAAAGGGAAGAGCAGAACCCTACACAGGGAAAGAATAACTCCATTCACCAGCTAGGTGGAAGCATCTTTTCAGAGCAGGAGCTGCAGGTGCTGATGGACAAGTTGAATGTGGGCCAGCAATGCAGTACTGCAGCAAAGAAGATCAACAGCATCTTGGGCAGCATTAGGAAGAGTTTCACCAACATATTAAGAGTGGTGATCCTTTCCTTGCTCTTATGCTACTCACACATCGTGATGACAGATTTGGGGTGTTGCATCCAGGTTTGGCTTCCACAGTATGAGAGACATAGATATACTAGAACAAGTCCAGCAAAGGGCCACAGAGATGATGGAGGGATGAGAGCATCTCTCATATGTGGAAGCATTGAGAAAGTTGCTATTGTTTGGCCTGGAGGAGAATCTTACTGCTGTGTACAAATCTTACTGCTGTATACAAATACCTGGAGAATCTTACTGCTGTGTACAAATACCTGACAGGAGGATGTGAAGAAGTAGGTGGTCGAACTGCAGACTCCCTGAGGTCCATTCCAATTTCATCTGTTCTGTGATTATGAGAAGGCAATTGAAGAAAGAAAGCATGCTTCTTAGTCTATTCAGAAATCAGAATTCCAGTTAATGTCTAGCCAACTATTTTATTCATTGATTTTAACATAAAGTTAGGGAGGTCATGCTTGGCCTCCAACCAATTGATGACTATCACTAACCACTATTGTCTCAGGCTTTTCCACTGCTGTAATGGAAATGACACCACTGGAGTGGAATCAGCTATAAAATAACTGAGGATGTGCTGCTTTGCTTGTGAAAAAAAAAAAAAAAAAAAGCAGCATTTTGAGCAAAAACATCACTGAAAGGCTATGAAAATAAGCTGAGAATCTTTCTGGTAAGCAGTGCATTTGAACAGAATGCCAAAGCATTAAAACTGTTTAAGTGAATATATTTTGTCTCATTCTGTAGTATTTATTACTTATATCATCCAGTGTATTGTAAAGTCTGACTTCTGAAAGTCAAACTTAAAAGTCTTGCTTTAGGTTCTTTTATTTGCTCTGAAGTGCCTGGTCTCAGGGCCTCTGCAAAATTCCTTTTTGCAGATGTTTTATCAGACATTTATGAAATTTACATGTGACCTGTGATTTTTCTTCTCTGCAGTTGGGGTAGATATGAACCTTATTCAGTTTTAATTAGTACTTTAAATGGTCATTTAAATTAGACATTATCATATCTGAAATATCTGAATGAGGTTCTTGGAGTGAGCACATCTTCTCAGAGGGGGGCACATTCAGAGCTTTACACAACAAAGTTACAGTGAAAGAGGGAGTTCTATAATTTTCCCCAAAGTGGTGCAATGCAGAAGGATGCATAATAGATGAGAACTCTCTGGGAGATGCTATAGAGCAAGAAAGTCTCTATCAGGTACACACATTGTAAAAACACTTGTTTCTTTGCTATATTATACAAAGACAGAAATAATAATGATAATAATAATAATAAACTAAAGCAAAAGGGCAGAGGTTTAGGTTCCAACCTCACTAAAGAGGCTAAGATAGGGCTTTGGTGCCTTCCTCTGCCATGACTGGAGAAGAAGGAGCCCAGGATGCTAGTGAGACAGCCTAAGTTGCAAAGTGCCTTCTCACAGCCAGCCAATGACAGGCAGAAACCTTAAAACCTTAAAAGAGACAGCTCAAACTGCCTTTTAATCCTTCTCCTGCATATTTATGTGTGGTTTTCCTCCTTTTGGCTTTTTCATGGTGTTTGTTCTTCCATGAAGAACAAGGAAGGGACGGAACTCCCTTCTCTAAATGGAGAATAGTTCAGTGTCAGCTTCTGCTGAGGATCAGGCCCCTCTTCAAAGTCCTTTTTAAGAACACCAGGCAGTAATTCAGCAGCATCAGGGCTAATGATTATACCTTACTGCTGTACTTTGTAATGTGATCTGGGGAACTAGAACCCCACACACATTTTTGTCAATGTTGGATCCCTGGCTTAGCTGCCAAACAAGGAAAAAGACATGAATTGGGGGACTCTGGTATCAATGCTGAGAATCTTCCACTGCTTGGATCCTGCTTGTTTGGGTAAATGAACAGAGTGTATGATCCCACAATATTCTGCAAATAAAAGTATGTTTTTCTTAAGTACACTTATCTCATGTTTAGCTACTGGGTGGCAACCTCCAATATAAAAATTTGCCCCTGATAACAGAGACCAGCATGGCTGCATACACATGAGAGTAAATAGTCTGCTTAGTACAGTCCCTTGCAGCTCTCTGATAAAGAGAAATGTGAGCAGAGGTGCACCTTGACCAGCTGGAAGTTTGCAAATATGTTTGCAGGAGTAAGGTTGCAGCCTGTATAAAAGCCTTTTTTTGTGCAGTGGTTTAGATCAAGCATCAGTGGCTGCTGTTCACTGGTGCATGTGGAATTAAAGCTAGTGACAGGCAGGAAAAAAAAAAAAAGAAGAAGACAGAACACATGGGACAGGGCAAGGAACAAGAGCCCTGTTGATGTTATCATCACTCAGCTCCGGAACAGCAGGACAGGAGAGGGGGAGGGAGGGCTGGTTGTCCCAGTTAATTCAAAGTACTGCAAATTCAAAGAGACCGTGCTTTCCTATTGACTCCAATTCCCAGAAGAGTGAAACAAGGAAGAAAAACAAATTAAGGAGACCTGCAAGTGGGCAAAAAAAAAAAAAAAGGTAGAGTGTCCTAAAGTGAGCAAGGAGAGGAAACCATCAAACCTGTTTTCTGTTTTTACTCAAAACAGGTAGTTTTCTATCTTGAACAACAATTACCTGCATCTCTCAAAACAAGTATAGTTGCATTCATGTTATGAGTGGTATCACCTTTAGTTTTCTTCACACTCAGCTGCTTTAGAACATTTAAAACTTGACTAGCAATTAATATTTCAAACCTGAATCCAGAAAAGCACTTAAACACAGCCTTAAGTTCAGTCACATAATTAGCATCATCAAAGTCTTCAAACTATTGATTTGATTGGAATTTAACAGGTACTTGAATGCTTTGCTAGACTGAGATCCCGCAGACACCTTTATTTACTAATTCCCTCAAGTGCTTTACAAATTACGCCTCATATCCTCTTCCCAGACCAAGTCTACCTACTGATCTCTGCATAAACTCTGAGACCTCATGCACATACATCCACATGCAACACTGCTCAGAGACGTTGTGGAATATCCTTCCTTGGAGACACTCAAAAGCCGTCTGGACACAAGCCTTGGAAGTGTGCTTGAGCAAGGGGTGGCACTAGATGATCTCCAGAGGTCGCTTCCAATCTCAGCCTTTCTGTGATTCTGTGAACTTCATTAAAGTGGATGATGCCCATCTTCACCTGGGCTACCTGTGCTGGCTCTGGAGGCTGCTCTTGCCTCACATCTTGCTCATGAGAGCTCCCTTTTACCTGTCTCACCAGAAGGGAGACAGCTTGGCCTGAGCAGTTCAGCTCACTTTGACTGAAGGAGGGTGAGGAGTTTGTAGTCAGGCGCCTACAGCTTTAGGATGATGGTAACTTAAGTCTCGGTGTGGTGCCTGCAGTGACCCTGGAGACAAGTCTCTCCCATCCTGAGCACCTGGCCCCAAGGAGGCTGGGCCCCATGGAGGAGTTTGTTAGGTACAAAACTGAAAACATCCCTGTAAAACTAATGTTTGTTTGACTTGATAGTCAAGGGAATAAAACACAGACCATTCATTTCCTCAGGTGGAGAATACCTTCACACAGCTTCATGTTCACTTAGTGCACTAAATTGTCAGTGATTCTTAAAATGCAAACTTTAGAAGTTGGTTCCATTTCTGCAGGTGTGAATGCAGGGAAAAATCACTGGTATCAGAAGTCTCCCACTTGGAGTCAGACCATAAAATAGAGGTTATTATTTCTGTTTTCTATTTAATGTGCACTTGTGCTTGAAAAAAAGGAACATTTCCCAAACCCCAAGAAAATTATTGTAGGTGTGGGCTGACGCTGTAAGTTCCATTAATTCACAAGGCTGCTTGTAAGAAATTAAGGCTATATGGTCCCCTTAAGCAATAGGTGTCCTAGGCTTCAAAGCACATACAAAATACACACCTAAAAAAAAAATATGTATTTTTGAAGCCCCGGGCTAAATATGTAATACATGGCTTATTTACTTAGCTTATTATACTCAGTCTAGTAATTCTGTAGCACACTATGCAATTAAAAATGTCAAACTGGTAGGGGAAATTTAAACCATCCCTCTCAAAGACATACTCACACTGTGACTCAGAATTGGCTTTGGACATAGGCAAAGTGGGGAATAAGATTGATGAGGAGGCAAATCAGCCATAGCTTAGCAATGTATATACTATAGCCTTGAAAAATCCTTAAACATGAGCTTAATCTTAGACACTTAAGCTAGGACAAATGAATCTAACGTTTTAGTGGATACCATAATTACTTGCCTGATGGAGCTGGGGCCTGGCAGTCTGAGCAAATCCCTCACCCCTCTGCTGAACTCAAGCACCACGAGAAATTGTACCTCCTAGGAATTTCTTGCAGTGGGTGAGAATAAAGACTGTGCATGTAAGGATGTGGTAAGCTCTTTGTGTGTTTCTTTTTTCAAGCGAGCAAGCAAACAAGCAAAACTCCATTCATTAGGATTCACTCTGAAGCTATTCAGAAAACTATGATTATTTCTGTCTATGATTTTATCTTTTTTAATACGGCCAAGCAGAAGCAAATACAACAGTATGGTGTTTTAAAGTACCGTTCTCCTTTTCTCTGTTATTTTCAAATTGCTTCCTTCCTTTCTGCTTGCATTACTCATTATACTGTATTTCCAAGACCACTAATCAGACTAAGTGCCTGTGGCTTGCCTGGAGAGATGCAGTTTAGAAAGTGTACGATCAGGTTTGAGCAGTGAGATGAGGTGAGGCATTCCAGACGTGAGCATGTCTGTGACTCCTACATAACCAAAGCAACATGTCTCTTTGAATGCTGATTGCAGTGCACTTGCACCAGGCTTTCCAGCAGGCAGGAAGGGCTATCCCTGATCTGATATTCTTTTCTCAGGGCTCTGACTTCTGAAATCAGATTCTAATAAGGCTTAGAGATGAAGAAAATACAGAGAAGAAAACAAAGTGCATCCCTTCAGCCCCACAGTCTAGATCCTCATTATCTGCCATCATTTTCCAATGCCTCCAATCCCCATATCAGCAGCTGCTAGACCAAGGTGAAAAGAAATCAGAAATAGTAATATTTCTGCACTTACCATAAAGGCAATGACGTATCAGGCTTGCAAAGCAATGTGAATAAAGACAGCTCCTTAAGCCTTTTTCCTGGAAGCTGTATGATGAGCCAAACTGTTTTAGAGTAAACACATAGAGGAAGAAGGATGCCCTTATCCCAGATAGCACTCAGTGCTTTGCTTGCAGAAACGAATCCAATAAGGGACTGCTTGATTTTATTTATTTGCTTATCAGGAACTGTCAAGAACAGTTTGGACTGCCTGCTCTATTGAAACGGCAGTGTGCTCAGCAGGGCAAAATCATATTAATCTTCAACACGTCTCTTTGTTAAACATTTTGCCAGGGTTTTGCAAATATGAATTGAAATGCAGTCAGCAATACGTGAAGAAGGCAAGGTAGGTTTGCAAGCACTGCCTTCCCTTTTACAGATTGATAATGCAGGTTTGCTCAGAAACGATGGTGTCAAAGCAAGTTTCTGTGATTGTAAATCTTGGCAGTGCCCTGACTGCAGAGCGATGATGCTTTCTGAGCAGAAGTCCCGTGGGAAGAACAACAGTAGTATCACCTTCCACGGGTAAGCTGACCTTGAAAACAGAAGCCAGGCCGGTGCAGAGGGATATACCTGCCAAACTGCTTACGGGAACAAATCACCCACAGAGCAGCAAATGAAACAGACTTGAAAGGCACAGAGAAAAATACGGGTAGAGTTACAGAGATGGGTAAAGCCCTGCAAAGATATGCTGGTCTGCTTGCTTCTGCATGCCCTGCATCTGTCTTTGTGCAAGTCCAGGATGACCCGACTTGTCCGGGCACTTGCTGACAGGCTGCGTGTTTGGGTTTAACTGCCACGGGGCAGGAATAGCCCTATGGCAAACGCTGATTCGTGTGATGAGGGTAAATACCCTTCTGGATGGCGTTGGTAGGGCATACAATGTAAGACAGGCTCCTCAGCCCTCCTTCTGTAAATCCAGATCTGTAAATTTGAGGGTGCCAGAGGTGCTGGGAGTCTGATGAAATTTACCAGCAAGTGCATTGGCAAAATACCTCAGAGCTGAACTACAGAGTTAAATTTGTAAATTTGCACATTTATTTATAAATTAGTGAAATTGTGCACAACTTAATTTGTATAGTTAATTGAGATGAGATGGTTTCAGTTTTCATGATCTAATCAACAATTAGTAATGCCCATGAATAGCTTAATACAAGACATTAAATCATAGGAAAATAGCTTACATTATTTGTGACATATTACTGATTACAATATCTCTTTGGTCATTGTCTTAAAAGTGTTTATTAGAGACTTCTTTTTTCCTAATTTTAAGGGTCCACAATTTTAAAACTTTGCTGTGAGACCAATTTGTCTAAGGTATCTGCAGTAGCTCGGAGGACAACATCTTGGAAGCAGAACAAGTTAGCTGCTGGCACTAGTGGAGCACATGGTTAAAACTATTCTCCCCATATCTCTGATACACAACTTCGCTGTGGAATGGGACTGTTTTTTGTTACTGAGCATAGGAAAGGGCACTCTGTTAGTCTGCCTGTCTATCACACAGGGCAGAAAGGAGACATCAACATCTTGCTGGGATAGAGTTTTAATCTGACTCTGCTACAAATGGCTAACTAATCTTTTTTACTTGTTTGCTTGCACTGTAAATGGAATATTCTTGTGTCAATTCATCAAGCAGCCATCAGGACCTGGCAGACATTAGGTGCTGGGCCAGACTCCTCATGACAAAAATTCCCAGTTCTGTAGGCATTCCCAGACTGGAGTTTGTTTCTGCTCTCTCTCATAGCAGTGAGGGACTGATAGGAAGTCAACAAGTAGCAGTTTATCATCTAACTCGCTTAATGGCTGCACCAGCCTAAGAGGTGAGGAGTATTTGCTCAAGCCAAGCAAGTTGGCCAATTACATTGGTGATTTTCTTGTTTGGAAAAGCGGTTGGTTACCTTAACCTCAGTCACAGGGATGTTTTTTAAATGAGATAAGACCATCTAATCAGTGGGTTTGTCTTTCCTGCTAAAACAGCAATATGTTTATACGCCATAGAAATTAATACCATACTTCTACCAAGGGCTGCCTTGCAGGTCTTCTCTTCAGATTTTCTTTTTTCTTTTAATACTCGTCTTTGCCAGTTAAGATCCTCACATGCAAAGTCACTTGACTGCACTTGCTGGAGCAATAGCATCCTGGTACGTTTGGTAAAGGAAACAGTCTTCTTCGGTACAGGAAAGAGTCTTATCAGATAACATGAGCTGTGCTGCAATATTTAATGCTGTGCTTAAAAACCTGATCTTCAAGTTAAGTGATTATGTGGAAATCTCAGCTCATTAAAGTAATAAATATGAGCTTTATCAGTCCTTACTGTTGTGGAGAAAGGCTACCAAAAGCTCACAAGTCGGGAAATAAACAGTAGTAGTTCAGGCTAGACTCTGCTAGTTCTGCTTTTATTTATTTTTTTAATAAGAAACTTTAAACTAAAATTTCCATAATAAAAATGTTCATCCTATTTTTATTTGTATTTTCTTTCATTTTTAATGAAACCTATTGAACTGTGTTGCTGCCCAGGCCTAAAAAAATATATTTCTTCCTTGAATGGCAGAGCAGAAATAGTGTCACATGTTTTCTTATATTGTTTTTGCTACTTTTTGTAAAGTAGTGAAGTGCCACACTTTACAAAAACAAATAACTGTCAAAATATTCAATGATTTATTTTCTTTTTCATTATTAAACATCAAAAAAACATTTAATGTCTGGGTTTATTTAAATTTTGTTCTAAAAAAAGATCATTTTAACCTCTGCCAATATCCTTTTCATTTTATCCTATGAAATCCTTTTACAGTTTAAGACTATTACTAGTTCTGAAAGGATTTACTTTTGCTCTGCATGGTTACTTCATTTCAGTGATAAGTAGTGAACATAGAAAAAAAATATTTCTAGCCCTTCAAACAGCTTTCATGAGGGGACAGCTACCATAATAGAAGTCACTGCAAACACATTTGCACCATGTGAAGCTTTTGAGTTGTGTCCTCTAAAATTCAGTTTTGTTCGTTTACTTTGTCTAAGGTGAACTAGGTGAAATAACCAGGTAAACCAACCTAGTCTAAGAGATTCTGCCAAAGCTTAAGATTCAAATCTTTTTCCCATATACAGAAGTACAACCACAGATATGATCTACCTTTCACCATAATTTTGGGATAAAAAAAAAAATCTTTCTGTAATTCTTCATCAGGTTTTCCCCTTTTGATGTTGGATTCCTCCCCTGACTTGACTCCCTGCTAATTTTGACATGTTTTTCCTTCCTTTCCTCCAGCTGTCCAATAGGGCACTTTTCCCTCATTTTAATGTTTCCCAGAAGTGACTGTCATCACAGTCCAACAGACTCATTACAAGGTCTTAATTTACTGGCCTCTCTGTGACTCCCTTTTAGCCCTAGGAGCTCTCATTTACTAGTACCTGGAACACATAAGGAAGGAGCTGGAAATCTTTTTAGTAGTAATTTAGGTTGTGTTTAACAAGTCTGAGAAATGTATTGATACCTTCTATGTGTTCCATAACTGTAACCTAGATGGGAATGCACACCTGAACTGCTTTACAAGCTAGCTGTATGTAGTATATCTGCTGAAAATTTGATGTGGCTTGGTGTAAATCCTAGTAGAAAAACTGTTATTTCCTGCTCAGTGGCACATATGCTGTCTCTGTGGAAGGCCAATATATCTACAGAGCTCTCTGAAAGAAACAACAACAACAAAACAACAACAAAACAACAACAAAAACAGGCACTTCCCTGCATTCCTCACTTCTATACAAAGCAGACTGCCTCTAGGAAATTTTGCAGAAGTGATGAACAGAATCATCTTGAAATAAAAATAAAAAAAAAAAAAAAAAGGTCTCTTGCACAGAGTTCATTCCCTGCAAGAATTCCAGACAGCCTTTCATGGCATCCCTTGGTCCCACTTCCTGACGTTCTTCCATATGACTTTTTTTCAGAATTTTTTTTATCTATCATGCCCACTTTGCCAGCTTAAAAAACTCACCCATGCTTTTGTCTCTGCTTTCTGACTTGCTCGACATCAAAAAAACACAGGAATATTCCCAAGGAAAGTTGTTCTTCAGCACAAATTCAGAAGTCTGACTCTTCTTGGAGGGCAGGTGGCTGATTATAGTGCTTGGACTTCACAGATGATCTTTATTTCTGCTTTATGTTTATGCTCAGGATGCCTAACTTACTTATGAAGAATCAATGCCCAGAAGCATCAGGCCCAGGAGGTACATGCAACACTGGACCCTCAGCTGGCCTTTTCCAAGAAGCTGAAGAAAAACAGAAGTTTCAGCACTTTTCAAAGATGCTGTATGGAGACAGAAGCCCAGACCTAAGACAGAACTCCAATCCAGTCCCAAATTAATCATTACCCTTCTTCTGCACATGGCTATTTGTCTGCTTCTCACACAATTTTCAGCAAGGATCTCTCGGGAATGTGGACTCTTCCTTAGTTACCTTCCCCCTTATTTAGTGCTCCCCATTGCACAGCTATGCTGTACTATATGGCAATCTGTTGTCAAGCTAGACAGGAAGTATTTTCCTTGTTATTTTGCAAAAACAGCTCTCGGATATAAAGCAATATTTCTTTACTGTATTATCGGAAATGACATGATTCACTATGTCAGTAATCATATTCTTGCCAGCAGATTACATTCCAGCTCCTTCTAACCTACAAAATATCCAAAAATGTTTCAACTACAAGGTCAATTTCAATCTTTACATTGTCAAGGACCTTCACTTTTATGCATTTTAAGGGGCATTGAAACATCTGGCAGGCTCAGCGCTCAACAGAGATTTTGTCACAGCCCAATTTATTCATACCATGCCCTCATAAATGGAGCCAAGGACTGGAATACTCTGTTTATCTATTTTTATTCCTCTGGCTCGCAACAGTCTTATCAAATCTCAAAAACTGAATGCAAGACACCATCGGTACCATTCAACATATTGCAACACTAACACACCACCCCACACAGGTGGGAGGTGAGCAAAGGCATTTAGAGGCCACTTTGTGTTTTCCCACTCTTTTTTATCAAACAGTGGGTAGCTGGGAAAAGAAAGAACACACTTTATTTAGATACTTTCTTGCATAGCTGCATGAGATGCAATGTCATCTTCAGCAACTAAAACAAAGTTG
>JAVCKT010022880.1:11053-22462 GCA_032273925.1 Rhynchotus rufescens
ACCACAATTAGGTTTCTTTAATAATAAAAAAAAAATAAAAGACAACTCATATGATCTGTAAGATCTTATTACGATAATCACTTTGATACCATGGGACATTTACCTGGCTTTCATCTCTAATCTGTTGTTTGCATTTGAAGAAAAAGTGACGTTTATTTTGGGCTAAAAGACAGCTTTGTTCCAGACAAGATTTCCCATTTACTGCTCATGTGTCAGCCCTGCAGGTGCTGTGGTAGACTCAAGAAACAGCCAGTTTGGTAACAATTTTCAAACAAAAATGTAGTGTCAAGTTATTACTCAGACAACATAATGAAACATTTTCTATGTCTCAGATATAGCAATTATTCTTTCACAGACACTGAGTTAGATTATCCTTTCACTTCCATGGCCATTACTGAGAGTAACTCCACAGACTTCAGTGGAATAGTTTTGCTTTCATGTCCATGTTACTAAGAGTGGAATTTTAAACCTATGTATAGATATGCTGTGTATTTGAGGGACTTGGCTAACTTAACACTTTAATTCTTCAGTCTTGAAGAATTTCCTGTCTTTGATATAGTGAAAACAAATCCAGGCTTCCAGTGAGCAATGCATGTATCTCAGTATTTAAGGGATAAATCTTACCACAGGGTTTCACATTAACAGAAATGTCTTGCCACATTTAATCTAGCTGTTACCTTCAAATATTCTTATACACACAATACACATAATATACCATAGCTAGGCATGATGCACCTAAGCAGATTGTTCTGTGTTCATCTCTTGTGAGACAGCTTTTGGAGTGCTGTATGTAGTTTTAAACTCCTCTTCTCCAATTCAAAAAAACTACCATTAAATATCAGTAAGTTAATCAGAGGCCAGCAGGACATTTGGGGACTACAGCACTTGCCCTGGGAGTAGCTGGTTTGTGCAGCTTGGAGGAAAAAAAAGGAAAAAAAAAAAAAAAAAGGGGGGGTATTGTTGCTGTCTACATCTTTGAAGTGGCAGATTAGAGAGAACATGGATCTAGGCTTCTTAGGAGATTACAATGACAAGACAAGAGTCATGAGACAAATTGCAAAAGGCAAATTCCTGCTGTCTGGTCTGTTCCTCTCCTGGCACAAAGGGATAGTAGAAAAAAGAAACCATCATGACAGTGGCCAAGTACTGGACTAGGATGCGCAGAGAAGTCATGAAGCCCTATCCTTGTTACTGAAAACCCAAACGGACTAGGCCCTGAACAGTCTGATATAAGTTGGGCCTGTTTTTTGGTGTGAGCTTGGTTCAAATGGTCTTGAGAGGTCCCATTCATCCTCAATATTATTCCAAATACTATAAAAATCAGAGACTGTTTGTTTCCACAAGATTCAGAAATAAATCTCAGGAAGGCTAATATTTTGGTTTGTTTCTGACATTTTGAACTATGGAAGGAAGGAGTCATCCCTCTTCTTCACTCTAAAAAAGTTAACTGTCTAGTTTAGATTGGTAGAAGTTGGTAGAAGTTTCCTGCATAGCCATCAAAGAGAAACTGGTGTCTCTAAACAGAGAAGCTGCCTAGAACAGGCAATCTTAGTTGCCTAGAATAGGTGAATATGTCGAATGAGTCATCCTCAGTGCATCTTCTTTCACTGACTATAATGGAAGTCTAGGGATTAACTTCACCTAGATTACTAAATTTTAGCTGGTTGAAGTCAGATGGGATAAATCCCACCCCAAGTGGGATTGCTGACTTAGCATACCATAAGCATATTAGCATGCTATTAACTTGCTATTAACTTGCTATTTATACCATTGAATTAGCTAGTTAAGTATCTATGTCTCAGATGACTTTTTTTTTCTGCAAAAATCCTATGCCTTTAAAATCTATAGGAAATTTACCATAGCTGATCAATATTTCAAAAATTTGGCACTTCAGTACTTTACAAAAAGTAGCAAAAACAATATAAGAAAACATGTGACACTATGCTCTGCCATTCAAGGAAGAAATATATTTTTTTTAGGCCCAGACAGTAACGCAGTTCAATGGGTTTCATTAAAATGAAAGAAAATGCAAATAAAAATAGGATGAACATTTTTATTATGGAAATTTTAGTTTAAAGTTTCTTATTAAAATAAATAAATAAATAAATAGAAGTAGAACTAGCAGAGTCTAGCCTGAACTACTACTGTTTATTTCCTGACTTGTGAGTTTTTGGTAGCCTTGATAAAGAAATAATTTGTGCTTATATGACGCCACAGTTACACACGTAAGTATTAGACATTCAATCCAGGACTAATATTTTGGAATGTTCAGCACCAATAAACATCACTGATGGTCCTAAGCATGGTCCCAAGTACAAAAACCCTTCTCACATGCCTGACTGAGGTGACAAGCCTTAAACCAGTTTGGACACCCAGCAAATCTTACAGTTAATTACTTATTTGTAATTTATATTGTTACTTATTTCAGCTTTTCATTGAACCAAGGGAACACTCAAAGAAACAGAGTGTATCTCATGTTCTATAGAAACAATTAGACAAGCAGATCACCTCAATTTTCTAAGAGATCAATACTTTTAAGTTCTTTTGAGTTTGAAAACCGATAGGTTTCCTCGTGTTCTCTCCTTCACTCATCACATAAGGACCATAAGATTCTCCTTCCTGTTCTGCCAAAACCTACTTAGAATATCTCATGATTTTTGTTTTACAATGACAAGTTGCTGTCTTGTAAATGTAGCTCCTCCTCAAAATAATTAAGATGATTCACTTGTGTTTCTTTAGATAGAACTGGACTAAAATTTAGATTTTAATTTGAATTGTTACTTGTCCCAGGAGTTCCTAGTCTATACTTGCAGTTAATTCTTTCTTTTACCTCAAGTAGTATGACTAACATAAACATGTAAAAAATTACAGCCCAGATCTACAAAATGACCTTCAAAGGCCCCTTAAAAAAAAACAGGCATTTAAACACCAAAATGCAATGCTCCAAAACACTGCTTAGCTTACAAGGACTAGGCTAGTTTTTGGTGTGGCCTTAAGTTATATTTCTACATGTATAAAATGTTGCACCTGGCTTGGCAGGACAGTGCATCTCACCAAAGCTTAAAAATTCTGAGTAAAAACATACTATTTACAAGTAGTTCACTTTCCTGAAATATGAATGTGGGACTGGGGTAGGCTGACAGTGAGCATGGAGTAGTAGACTACTGAAAAGGATTTATCTTCTAAAGTAACCTCAGTTAAGAACATACATTTCTTTTCACACTGTCTCTAGGCAGTCATAAAAAATAGCAGTAGAATTGAGACAGCAGTACAATTTTCATGTGACTCCTCTATGCCTCACATTAGAGCTCTGCGACCAACCAGCATCAGCTAACGAGAACGCTCTCATGATATCCTTCCTCTAATGCCCAATATATTTACTGAAAAAGTGTTATAATACCATAGGAAGGCTTCCTTATTTTTGCCCAAATGGTTATTTTCGATGTGACTCTCAGTGTTGATTGACATATTTTTTTCTGCTGTAATACCACCATTTTGTGATTCTATGATCTGTCTGTGAAAACCTTTTCTGGGACAAGCCTTCTGCAAATTGTTCATCTGTACCATATCTGGGCTTGCAGTCATTATAACGCAACTATCATACTCTTGCTCAAAGAGCCCTTCGGTCAGCAGTAGCTAGTGAAAGTTTCAGAGAGGTTATGAGAAAATATACAGTCAAATATTGGATTGATTTTAACTGCTTAAATGAGACATAAAATATTTATCAGTCTTTTAATTTTCTTTTCAAACTCCAGAGTATTTTATATGTTCCTCCTTTACAGAGGACTCTTATGAGGTCATATGAAAGAGTTTTAAATTCTGTACATTAAATTTTGAGCAGGGAACATCTGTTCTTTGGTTTAGTAGTCACCAAGCCTGGCTTTTTATCTTTCAGAGGAGGGCAGATTGACTATATCATAAAGTAGAAAAACAGTGCTGTAATGATCACAAATTTCATTACTTTAATCTGTGTTTATATTGTTACATTTATTGTTAGATTTCTCTAACAGACAATTCATTACCTTATAACCTACCATGAAACCATGAAAATCAAGCCATCCATGTAAAAAAACTACTTCAGTTCCATTGTGCAGCAGCTGGAAATGAAGACAATTTAGACTGCCTAACAAATGGCCAGATTTAATTAGTTGACTAGCAATGCAGAAATCCCTAAAAAAAAAAAATGAAAGAAAGAAAAAAAAGGCATCAAACACAAAGCAGTAAAGCAGTTCTAACTCTTTCCATAAAGAAGACATGCATAAAAGACAGTCTGCTTAGGAGTTTTGCTTCCTCATCAAGCAGAGCCTTTTAATGCTCTTTAGCTCATTGCCAAATTAGGTACTGATAGCATGTAAGTCTCAGCTTTGCAAAGTGCTGTCCATCCACTGATTTCAGGGAAACCATAATGGGGTTCATGGATCAGTGTGGTTAAGAGTTCTCATTATCAGAAAACAAATCCAGATATTTGTTTTGCTGTGAAGAGCAAAAGTGGATCTTACTGTGCAGAAAGGAAAGAATATTTTGTTCTCCAGTAATGTGCTGAGTTGTGCATTCATAGTCAAGGAGAAAAATCCCATCGGGGCAAATTGCAAACATATCAGTTCAAAGACAGGACAGCAATGACAACATAAAATAGAACATCTAGAAATGGAGCCAAAGTCCAGACAGGCTCACCTATCGAGCAGTGGCATCACAAATAAGCATCATTCAAACCTCTCAGCACACAGGTGAAGCAATGAAAGGCAAAGGAAAGTGTAATTTTATCCATACTTTACCCTTTTGCTTAGAAAATCAAACATAAGGGTAAGTTTCCTAATTTGTATGTAGTGTAAAGCCAAGCCGTGGTCTTTTGTCTTTTTGACCTTGTTTTACCTCTGCTGTTCTTGACTGTTGAAGGGATTCATGAGCACGCTTTAGCTAAGCTTAGGCTCCCTGAAAGCAGTTCATTAGCTGTGCGCTTCCCTCACTGAGAATTCCCACAGCACAAAGAAAATTGCTCTGTTAAATTTCAAAGGCATTAAAGATAATCCAGGCAACCAAAGAGGCATTTTTCTTCTCAAAGAATAAAACAATGCCTTACAGCTTTTGTTACTGTGTAATTTATGGCAAAGCTACAGACCAACTCCTAATGCAATAGATGGATCTTGCAAGGTGTAAACATTTCCCAGCTGTTATTGTTTTATTTAGGCTATACTGTGCCTGCAGTACACCAAACATGATGTCAAGTCCTTTACAAAGGGTGCAGACTTTCTACAGTGTGTCTGGAAAAAAAGAAATCATCTCAGTTCCAGCACAAAACTGATTATAGCCCAAGCATTTATTACAAAAGAAAACTCGAAGTCCCAGATCGGTAAAGCTGGTCAGCTATGATGGAATATCAAGGCTAAGGCATCCTTCTGATGCCGTTGCTTCGCAGTCCACATGAGAAAGACCACACGTTTGGCATCTCCAGCTCTGTCTAGGCGAGTGAAAAACAGGGCCCTGAGGCTCCTGGCAGAGCAACCCTTGCATCCACATGGCTAAACACTCCTTCTCCCTTGTTCACACTGCCCTCAGGAGCAGTCCCTGGCAAATGCTGCCATCCACATTGTGCTTGGGCATTCATTAGGGAAGAGGTAGTGCAAAACCCTACCAGGGCCCATGCCAGGCAGTCAGCTTGAACAGTTATCTGCTAGCATGGGAAACTGTGCCCTGGCACTGTTTTATGTACTAACATAATCTTAGCCTCTATTTCTCCCTGTCAGCTCAGCCCAGCCTCTCTCACAATAACTGTGGATGATTTTCATCCTCCTCTAATGGGAATGAATCCTTGAGCAGAGGGAAGACAGGGACCACAGAGCACAATGCCAGTCCTGTAACTAAATTAAACCACAACCAGATTAAATTAAACCACAACCAGATCCTATGTTAGTGCCAGGGAGGAGGAGGCCCAACCTCCAAGAGCAGGAGGAGGCATCTGTGGCCTCAGCTGTAGCCCAGACACTGAGGAGCAGAGCTGAGTCACCTTGGTCCAGGTCTGCTCTTCAGAGAGGGGAAACTATGAACTTCTGGAGTTAATTTCAGAGTACTTTCCCCTCCAGGCACTTATTTTCTCCACACACATAGGCAGACTAGTGACAAATAAGAGGTCAATACAGCAGGACTATCTGGTGTTTATCTGGCGTTATCTGTAAGGGTAATGTTAGTGCAAAATAACTATTCTCTTATTACTGAACTGTCACTTTTTAAAATCCTACAGAGGAAAAAAAGAACACACCATTCACTGATTTCAATGAAAGCAGAATCTCACATGTAAATCAAGGCACAAGCCCTCAGCAATTAATGTAAATATTAATAATTTAACACTCTTTGGTAAATCAGCAATCTTTTTATTATCCACATAAAAACATGGATTGGTTGGCAATTTTAAGCACCCCAAACCTTGAGCTGGAGCAAGTTAGAACAGTTGACTAATTAAGATTTAATTATTTCAGACTGCAGTTACTTAAATGAGGGGATCGCACTTCTCCCGCCATGGCAGCATGTCACAGGAATTAGTTCTGAGCTGCAAAACGACCTGTGTCGTTCCCCCTTACACAGGGGTTGTTCACACCGCTTGACAGTGTCTGCAGTGTGTAGAGTGTGGATGAAGCACAACTGACTCCCGCCCCACCAAGCTCCTCCACACAGGCACAGCAAGGCAGCTGCCTGCTGCAAGAGAGCCCATGCACAGCAATATGCAGCCACAGACCCCGGCAGTCTTGCCTAACATCCCCAAACAGTCCCTATACAGTCTTACCTAACTCACCGAGAAGGAGAGATCTTCAGATCTATGCAGGAAGCTTACCTAGTATCTGTGAAATCCTGAGGAGCACCTCGCTGCTCAACCCAAGACCTAGTCTTTGACCGAGGCCTAGCGTGTGCACAGCAGTCATGCTTGTTTAAATTCTCCAACCTGGGGCAAACGGTCTCATTGCAGAGCCAACAACCCACAGAGGACACAGACAATTTTGCTTGTCACACAGCAGAGCTGCCAAAGAGCTGAAAGCTTTGTGAGAGGTATCTGGAGAGGACGAGCTATGAATGGCAGAAGAATCCAGCTCCCTTGAGCCCAATATCCTCTGAACTGGAAAACTACTGCCTCCTGCACCATTTAAAGCTTGTCAGCACCTGGTTTATCACTATTTGCAAGTCCAAGCCAACTCCTTACACTTATCCTTAAAGGTTGTGGGTTTGCAGATTGATCTTACAAAATCAAGATTCCCTTTCCTTAGCTGAAAATCACTCAATGCATTGGCTGACCCCCCGAGTTTCTGTGTATCCACCTGCACATATCAACATTGCTATATCAGTCCCATCCTGCTCCTGAGCCATTTCAGAAAGGTCATTCTGTCCATTTGGCTAGTTAAGTATTGCCATGGTGTCTCTCTGGCACTAAACAAACCTTTTAAGCATACTCTGACAACCAAGCAGCAATCAATCTTCAGAAAACCCCACTGCAAACATTTCTATATGCCTAGTTTAAGATGTTGTGTCCATACATGGGCAGTAAAATGAAGTGGCCTCATTTTCAGAGATGTTCAGCTCTTCCACATAAGTGCTTTTTTGAGACAGATGATTTACAAGGTTGAGTTGTTAAGATTGTTAGCTGGTGGCTAGAAACTTTAGAGAGCTAATCTAAGATGACAGAAATAGAAGTTTTACAGAGGGACCATCTTGCAGAAGAAACATTTTTATATATATACATACTCAACCTATATATATATTTGTAGCGATTGTAGCCCATCTTGATTTGTCAATCAGAAGTTGGAGTCCTATACATAGTTTCTGTTGGAGAGAGAAATTGATGAAGTCAGATATTTCCTATATGAGATCCCATTTCTTCACAGTATCAACGACAAAAATGGGAGCATTCATGTTCCCCTCACAACACTGGTTATAGGAAGAGTAGCAGACCTACAGCCCTCTTTCCAGTAGTCGTCCAATAAAATGTGACCTCCCTAAGACTGACGAGATGCTACTTCTCTTCCACATCAAGATTACCTCTGCTTAGAGCCCCATATGTGGAATCAAACAGCACAATTAAGTTGTTTTCTCCTGGGCACCAAGCTCCTTTTATAGGAGACCTCCCAGTCTCTCTTTTTTTCTTAAATTTATACAACTTACACATTTTTCTTGCTTTTTTTTTTCTCTTTTCTTTGCTTTTTCTCCTGCTTCTTTCTCATACAGTGAAGTATACCTCAGCATGCACTGCTTTTAGTAGACTTGATAGTTTCCACCATTTTTTTGCCTCAGAGTATCCTTCTTATCTGAAATGAAGAGTGGCCATTCTATCCACTGTCTGCACAGAAACCATAAGAAAGGTTCTCATAGGATTCAGAATTTTATCTAGTATTAGATGTTTTCTCCCCACAAACTTTGAAAGTAGAAGTCTAAATATTCATTGATGGCTGTGAAACTCTTTCAGTATCCCCAAATCCCAAATCAGTGAATCATGCTTCTCATGATGCAAGAAATAAAAAAATAAATAAATAAAAGTCATTCCAAAGTCTCATTTTGGATCATCTTTCTAAATCAGAGAAAAGGTAACAGAAAATAAGGGCTGAATGGAGTACTTATTTCTTCTAATTTACTAGGTGCAGAGATTGACATTGGCTTTGTGATAAATTCATGTTCAGCACAATATCCAGCAAATGGGTAACTGTACAGTACTGTACTTGCATGCTCTTCAGAATTTTAATTATTCCACTGAGTAAATAGAATATATTTTTTCTTCCCAAGAGGCAAAAAATGTGCACAAGACAGAGAGCAAGCTCTGTTCTTTTAATTCATTAATCTAACAACCTATATTCCACATTTTTGCAAATCAGAATTATCTTGCATAGTTAATTTAACCTGGCAAGACTTCACTTGAGTGTATGTGACTCTCTTAGTATCCTTGAAAAACTCCTGGACCACTCAGCTTTTCTGAAAACATCGAAGCAGAGATCATGGCCGCTGTCTTTATTTATTTATTTATTTATTTATTTTAATAAGGAGGAACTGAAATATCCCAGGAGTATTTCACAGGCTGTGAGAGATAACTGATTTGACAGATTTTAAGATCCTATATTCACTGGAAATCTGGCAGTCCACACAGAATCTATACTGCAGATCTCATCTAAACCTATTTGAGAATAAAATAACGGCAAAATTTCAATATATATCCTTTCTTAAACGTTCTTTATGTTTTTTTAATGTCTCTGAAGTTCTCTTTACAAACTATCAGTCATTTATGTTATCCAAAATGCTACACTTGTAATAATAAGCCAAAAGCAAGTGCTTGTGCCTGTGTATCCACTGGAAGTTCTTTCTTTTTTTGTCTCTGTTCCTCCTTTCTAGGTTACTCATCTTGAGATAAAAGGGGAGTTCCCTGCCTTGGTGGTTATTTGAAACTGTGGTAATTGCTTATGAACCCAAAAGGCTCTTTTCAGTAGCTACATATGTTTATTAGCATGACAGGCATTTATATACAATTCAGTGCTTTTAATCTGCTTGTTCAAAAGTGCAGATTGGCAGAATGGCTCAAAGAATGACACAGAATATGTCAGGGGTTAAGAGAGCAAATGGGACCCATACCTGATCCTGTGGATGCTTAAACAGCTTAACACAGCTCTAAATCATGGCAAATGTTCATTCACACTCCAGACGAAACACCGTGGTAAAAATCAGTTCTTGTTATCTCATTGAACATAACTCTAACGAAAAGAAACTGAACTATATCCAGGGTGTATGGTCATAATTAACAACAACAAAAAAATGGTCAACAACATTTCCAAATAACAAGAAGGTCTTTCATACAGTTTCTTTAGTCAGCATTCAGTTTGTAATGTCAGTCATTGCATTTTAATTAATGTTTTTCCTCTTTCCTTTTATCACTATTTAGGTTATATCTTGTATCCTACCTTAAATACCTTTTCTTTATGCTGTATATCTGTTGCAAATAATCAGCAATGAGAGTATTGAATCCTGTGAAAGAGAAGAAATAGAAAAAAAAAGAACTGCTGTGATTATTCAGAGCACAGCTAAGCAACACTGTGAATCACATTTGCAGTAACCATTATCTAAAAATTGCAAACAAGCATAAGCTTCATTTTTTCCAAAGTACCCAGACAATTTTCAAATGTATAAAACTTTATCGTTATTAATAATCTATGGAGCAAGCTATCTAATTTTCTTTCAGTGTAGTGTGGGCCATAAGTAAGACCTAACTGATGAAGAAATATCACTCAGCTTAGGTTTAGAAGAATTATTGGAGTTCTAACTTCACTATGGACATAACTAATCACACCTTATTTACTATAGCAGAGGTTTTAGACTTGTATCAAGTTTCAGTAGTTATTTATTTTCAAGTCCCTCCGCATGAGATTTATTCTAATTAGATATAAAAAAGATGTATTTAAATGCATTGAATATAATTAGCAATCTTTTCTTATGATCATTACCAAATTATTAAAGCAATTACCTCAATTAGTTTCCATGCAGGGATAATCTAGGAAATTATGATTTTGAGGTCTATTTTCACAAACAGGCAAAACTATAATAGTTTTTGGGTTTGTTTTTGTTTTCAGCTGTGTTTAAAGACAATGTTTTTCTCATTTCTAGAGCCCCCATACTCAAATCAAATTTGCATTCTTATAATCATGCAGACTGTGAACAGTTATGTGCTAACAGCATCTACCATATTATGGAAATCAGTTTTAAATTAGGTGGTCTATGTTAGTACAAGTGAAAGAAAATTCTGCAGAATTTAAGATCTTCATGTTGACATCCAGCCAAAGGTAGATACTTCTGGCTTCTGGTTCCAGTCTAATTTTTAAGATCCTATTCAAGTGTCCTTGTAAATACACATTTTTTTTTTCCAAAGAAAATCTACTAGTGTTTCTTCTTCCCAAGTTACAAGAGAACACACATCTGAAAATGTTTTTTTGTTAACTGTTATTACTTCTACCTCTAAATGAATATAGTCGTATCCTGTACATGTTCCTACAGGAAACCAGCACATTTCACTTAGAAAATATGGGAAAAGAGTAAAAATACTAACTCTGGAAGAGAAAAAAAAAACATTTTATTTGATTTGGACATTTTTGGTTTTGATTTGAAAATTTATTTGAATTCCAGTTACTGCAAAGAAATATTTGTACTTTGACAATATTGTAATTGGTGATTCATGATAATAAAAATTTCCTGATACCATTTGTATACCATTGTACTTAAAATATGTCATTGATGAAAGCATCTGTAGGATATCTCAGATTATTTCTGTACAACTTCTGTACAACAGAGACAGATGTATAAAGTTTCAATATGTAAAGCATGTTCCATGTGTACTATGGACATTTATTATAGGGTATCCATCTGGTTTAGATTAGGTATCTGGTGTTTTTATTT
>JAVCKT010022882.1:3688-21323 GCA_032273925.1 Rhynchotus rufescens
ATCTCTGTCACAGAGGCCACTAAGAGTCAATGAGCACCATTTGCAACCCATCTATTACCCAGAAAAACAAAATCATAATAAAAGAAAAAAAAGTCTCAGGTTGAGCACACAAACTATACACAGAAGTGGAAGAGACAATGAGTTGCTATAGCTCCTAACAAGAGATGAGCATGTATAGAGTGGTGTGGTTACAGAGTCACACCCGGACTCAGCCCGGAGTTTTCATTTCAGGAATTGTCTGCTGCACCATTCTGCTAAGATGTCCACAGACCAGAATCCACAGGTACACGGACAAGCACAAGCTGCACAGGGACCGTGTGAGGGGAAGGCAGCTCTGCCAGGCAGGGGAAGGAGCTGAGCTGTGTTAACCCTAATGTGACCGAGCAGCAGAGAGGGTTTTGCACAGGGGGAGAGTCATACGGTACGGCGGACGAAACTCTCGCGTTACCAAGGCCGGAGACAGCTTGTTAGTTGATAGCTAAAAAGTTATCAGCGAGGAATTCACAGGTGAAGTGCAGGTGGGTACAGTGTATTCCTTAAGCAGAACGAGCATTTATAAACCCAGGAAGGTATGTTCCTTACCCGACACACATACTGACTTTGGGGTCCCGGAGAAAACGTTTTGGAGCGGATGATGGCGCTGCCTCTGACAAAGGGCGTCTGCGGGGGATTTGCTGCTCTTTTGTCTTTCGGACGAACTACAGTAGAAGACTGCGCGGGGCTGTCTGTGTTGGTCTCCTTATCCACCTGGAAGACACACGCAAGGAACGGCCAGCTCGCCCAAAGCTCCGAGCAACGGCGCTCGGCGGGCAGCATCCCCTTCAGAGCCCACGTCTGACGCGCGGGCACGAGCCGGCCACATCAATAAAACCCTGTGCTCACAAAGGGGAGCAGGTAACGGCCCAGACAAGTATCAAAATGACCATTTGCTTCCGTATTAATCCGTGAGGCCTTTCTTCAAGAGCTAAGTCTGCACACACAGGCTGTAGGCCCTTGAACTTCTCCAGGCAGACATTCAGCTTTGCAATACGCTTAGCGCCTTGGCCACGGACAGAACACAAATCAAACAGGTACGAGTGTTTCTTTAGTGCACTGGCGCTTCCTGTTTGAACGGCCCTCGACGTTACCTTCACCAACATCTCCGGGTCCGGTTGGGAATCCAGGCTTTCTTCCGTTTCCCACAGTGATTTCTCAGCACAAAATTCTTCCTCCTCCTCTGCCTCATTTTCACTGGTCTCGTCCTGCTCAGGAACCTCTTCATCTTGCCTGCAAACACAAGTGCTTATGTTACTGAACAGACAAATTTAGAACAATACTCTGGTGTTGCAGCAGGTTCCTTAGTAGAACTTGCTGAACTATGGCAGTCGCCTGCACCTGACAGGTACTACAGCCGCTCAGAGGACGAGACTAGTTTTACAAGGGAATGAGCAAACTGGAGTGTAACTGCACGACAGGGCTTCCCCTACAGCTGAAGGCTTTATTACTGTGCTCCTTTAAAACATCAAGGGAGACAGCTCAGCATTCGGACATAGGGTCTGAATTTAAGGTGGTACCCCTCCGATTTTCAGGACACACTTCATCTCTCAGTTTAAAAAGCAAAATAAGACTTAAACATCCTTCAGCATCCTTTCCACCACCTCTGGACTGACCGCTGGCTTCGCCCACACCTGTGGTCAGGCTTCCTTTTTCATTTGAAGGATTACATTGCACTAATAAAACACAACTGCAATCTGAGCTACATAAATGACAACCAAGGTTATTATTCCAACCAAGCTCTGCACCACATCGTGAGGCTTTCGCGGAGGTCCATGGAACACCGCACGTGTCTCAAAATCAGCATATTTCTACTCCATATTTCTCACGCTTTTCATCTTTGTTCTCATTTTTCAAGCAAGCTCCAGAACAGCAGAGAGAAGCTTCGAGAGCTCCGCTTCATTTGCTTTTTTCTTCACTGTACATCAAACATGAGACCCGAATCCCTAGGCTCTCCGATAACCCCGTTACGCTGAACGAGCCACCTGGTACCTACCAGCTTTCTCCGCTAGTTAAAGTGCTTCTGCTCTCCTCCAGCTTCTTCTCCACAGCCTCCAGCTGGACAGCCGTGCGCTCCAAGAGCGCCGACACGGAGTCCTGCGGCAGAGAGGCTTCGTTTACCCGCTCCGCACCCGCCCCAGCCGCCGCGCGCCCACCCTGCCTGTCAGCACAGCCCCAGCACAGTCACTGCCTCGACACCCACATTGCTCTGGCAGTCTTTTGCACGCTGCAGAGCAGATCCTGTCCGCTCCCCCTGATGACACAGCAGTGCACATGGGCAGGAAAGGTAGAGAGATGAGTGTGGGCGCGAGGCACACGCAGAGTTACCCATCTCTCCACCTGTTTTAAGTGCGGTGCAGCCAGGTCTAGCGAGTAGGAGATCTCTGCCTTTACTTACACCAGACCATGTAATTATACTGCTCAGGTTCCCAAGGAGCAGATTTCAGTAAGTATTTATCCAGTAGAGGGATAACTGCGATCAGCATCTTAATTATTTTGTTGTGCTTATCAAAGACGTAGTGCTAAACGCAAACCCACCAGCCTTTAACCAGCCCCAACGCTTTCAGCCATTCATACAGCATGAAAGAGAGAGTGTTCATAAGAAATCCATATTGAAGCAGTTATTCTTACTGTTTTTCCAGTGCAGGATACTTCAGAATGAACATTCCCTTGTTTATTTTTCCTGTTTTGCTTCTGCAGATATTTGTAACTAAGGAGGTTGTACCAACGGGTCGATTTCTCTCCGGACCTACATATTTCGGCCAGGCTAATCTGCGTGCCGCCCTGTTGGAAGCCAGAACAGAAATAAAAACTATTTTCTGCAACTTTCATGCAATGTTAAAATGACCTGACATCAGCTGTTCCATCGCATAACTGTCGTTTAGGTCTCGATACAACACACCCCACTTGCCTGATGTAGTTCTGTACTCCAGAAAAGGAAGGTCTAGTGAAATCAACCTGCCCAGGTAATATTAGACAGCAAAACAGTTCCTCACAGGAAATACAGGCCTATGGACACTGTAACATTCTAAAATTACACATATCTTAATAGTGAAACTCAACAGCAGGTGTTTAAAGAAATCCTCTAAAGAGTTTTTTTTTTTCCCCCATATTCTAGAGCTGGCTTGAAAAGCCCTGCGAGAGCCGATTCCCACCTCAATTACCACGTTTCCCAACCTAAGATAAACAGCCAGGCTTTCACATTAAATCATGGGAGAAGATCAACCTAGTAGTCTAACAGTTATTGGTACTTCTCTAACACTGATCTAAGGAGTTTTCTTCACAATAACCATAATTCTGAGAAATTTTGTTCTTGGTCTGCCACCCGGGAGACATCACATAGCAAAGGATAATAAAGAAAACTCTCAAACACTTTGCCACTCCTTCAGAGTTTAAGGTTCTGTACAAACATACCCATAAGATATCAAAATAGTGAGAAATACTGACCAGACATTCTTCAAGGTGAGATTTATCGACAGTGCAAACATCAACTCTTAAAGTCTTCTGGCGTAAGGCAGGGTAGGAAATCGGAACCCAGAAGGCTTCGTTGTACACGAGGTGGTCGGAAGCCTCCTCCGGTTTGGTGCGGAACAAGCAGCTCGTGCTTTCCGAACAGGGAAGAACGGCCACGCGAATGTTCCTGTGGGAAAACAAGTCATTGGTGCTACTGTACGAGTTGGCACCGTACCTGTATTGTAAGAGGACCTCCAACCTGTTAGTGAACAACTCATTCTAAGCACTGTGAACGTGACTCTCCTATCCTCTCTCTCAAATCCGTTATCTGAAAAAAATTGGTAACATCTACAGAACTCGTGGGCCGATAATGCACCCGGTACAGGCACAAATGACAAGGAAAAAAAAGAACCAACTACGTCAGCTCTCAGTACAATAGGATTCAGCAAAGTTTAGCTGGAAACAGAGTTAGTACAATCTCTAATTTTGCCCGTTGAAGCATGGATAGGAAGAAACTCAAATTCCGCAGCAAAACTGCACTCTGGCCCTTCGGCCAGGTCACCGGCGAGGAGGCTCAACGAGCCTGGACCCAGCAGCGAGCCCCAGGGTCCAGCGCTAGCTCCAGGCTTCCAACTGGTACCGAGCAAACCCCATGGAGCTCTGCCTGGTGGCCAGTTCTCAGTCCATCTCGGGGCTCCCATGTGTCCGGAGCTCTCCTGGACCGTGTCACACGAGACCTGCCCAGCAGCTCCCCAAGGGGAGCAAGGTTTGTGAGCCTGAGGCTCAGCTGGTGGGCGTATGGCTCGACAAAGGATTCTACGCGTGACAATATGTAAAAAGGCTTCAGAAGGGCTAAATATTTAAACTTGAGAAAAACAGAAGCCAAGTCACTGATCAGTACCGACTAGAATCTAATTCCAATGTTTTTATTTCACCTACTTACACTTTCTGATCCTGTGGTAGCATCAGGGCCGGAGCATTACTCAGCTGAATGATGAGTATGACAAATTGTTTATTTTTGTCATCAAACCTGAAGTCATTGAAAAGATGAACAAATTAGTACTGGGGCATTCTGCCCTATGTGGCACATAAAAGCACCCCACTTGTTCCACTAATCTAAAAACTCATCGTTAAGTATTTATAAACAAGACCATCAACCCCAGGAGCTCGAATTCTTCCCTTATCACCTTATCAATTACAGTTTCATATTACTTGAAGTTTTACTCCCAAGTCTTCTGCTCATTCTACTGTCCTGTGTCTTGCACACTACTGGCAGAGGTCGGACGTGCTCAACCACCACGACTGCCTTTTACTGTCACGCATCTTGCCCCTACGCTGCACATGAAAGCAGACCAGAGCCCACAAAATGCTCTCTCCAGGCCGGCGGAGTCACTCCTCCCGTGCCTGGTTTGCAATGTGATACCCCACTGCTATCACCCGTGCATTTCCACCCGGCTGTAAGAGGATAATCGGGCCAAACGAAGCCCGGAGACACGTATCAATTACACTACAAAGAGTGCAATTCTTACTAGGGTAAGAAAGCATATCAAGAAGTGCTATCTTAAACCACGTAGACCCACGCAGGAGGAAGAAAATACAATTCAGAAAATGCAGTGCTTACTTCATTGCAATTTGTACTTTAGCAGTCCCAATCGCTTCGGCATCGTCGCTGTCAAACACCGTTTCTGACGCACAGGGTCTGTAAGAAATCCAAGGCAGTTGAGGATTCGGTCCCCGTATTACTGAACTGGTCCCATTTATGCCATGAGATCTCTCCCGCCCCGCTACCATTCGGGAAGGGGCCTAAGGATTTTGCAGAACAACAAATTTTGAGGAAAAAAATCAACGTAGAGCGACATGCACTAAGCATCCCCAGAGGTAACATATTGCAGTACCAACCAAGTCATAGACTTTCTCCTCCCTTTACTGATTAAGAAGTCACATAGGAGGTTCTGCAAAGAAAAAAGGCAGGTTCTTCCCCCTCGCCAATGAGCCCTTGGACCGCATTGCAGGTAAGGACAGTTGATTTACAAGCAATAGAAATTAAGACCTAGATCTAATTAAACTTGCAGATTTTAAGTCGTTCCTTTAAGACATCCAACTGCCCTAAGCAGATTAAAGGTACCAGAGAAGACTAACCGGCCTTCTTTAAATGGGCTAGCAGAGGAATTTTTCCTCCCACTGTTTTCTCTGGAGTTCTACACACCGTAAATCCCCCAGAGCGCGTTCCTCATTTTATCCACTCAAACACACAATATACTATAGCACATTAAATGGGACAGTGTCGCACCGTCCTGTAACTTGGAGGGATCCGTGATCCAAGAAATTCCACATTTAATATGACGTTTATTCACAACTTGACCCTGGGATGAATGTGCATCCCGCGTTTCACATTACTTAGGATGCTTCTGCAATTCATTTCATTTCAGCTACAGAAGACATAGTGCACATTACCTATCCTCAGCACCTATCATAGGCCAAAGCTACAAATCTACAAATCTACAACCCAAATATTAAGCAACATGGGGAAAAAACCCCAACCACTTCCAAGCGTGCAATGGGATGCCAACAAAACCTGGATGCAAAGACACGTGCCACACAGTTCTCTGGGCTGACACCGTTAAGGCTGTGCTGATGAAGATAAGAGCTTCTTCAGAAACAGATGGGCTCTTCCACGCTTTCCTCCACAAGGAGGAAAGCAACAGCCTTATTTTCATCTATTTTTACACTGAGAAACGTGGCATATTCCTTACAACCAGGCTCAGCTTGCTTACGGTTTCTTCTTCAAAAGGCAAGTCTGAGCAAAGTCATGACAATGGACAAGAGCAGTATCCTATGTAGGATGCTCCAGTTGCTTCCCGTGTACAGAGCTTTGTCCTGGAGATGGTCCCAGTGCCTACCTTTGCACGGATGCCTCGTACACCCCGCTGTCCCCAGCGACAGACTCATCGGACACCGCAGCAGACACGCACGCCACCCTCGGGGCTGGCCCTCCGGCCGGGTTTATGCCTAGGAAAAAAAACACACAGGAATAACACACACCATGTGGTTAGGAAAACAGAATGCCTGGTGCAGGTGCAATTTTTTCTCGTGTCCTCTTGAGCTGCACCTTTTTCATGGCACCCAAGTATCATTATCCAACAGTATGCTTCCGAACAGAGAGAGGACAGGAGTGTGGCGAACTCCACTTTTCAGCCCGACCTACCTTAGCACTTAAGAGAAATGCAGGACTGTCTCAGAGAGCAAAATCTTTAGACAACTGGAGGGGCTGCCCCTCAGTGTCAGCGCTTGAGGAGCCCTGCTCAGAGCAGCCCCTAAGCAGAAACGTGGCCATGCCTGTCTCTCCCCAATAGTTTCCATGTTTTAGAAGAGGCCCCTCTTCCCTGTAGTCTTAGCAAAGTGCTCCTGCCAGTCAACATATGGTTTCCATTCTACACCACCTCTCTTCCAAAGACGACTTGAACATAGTCATATAAAGCTACCTCAAGACCAAGGAACCGGTTTGCAAGAGATCGGTGCAGCTGGCCGGACATAGGACAGCACAGTTGACCATGTGGGTGCTACAGGTAGCACCGATACCAAAAGAAATCTCAAACGAACACCCAGCTCAAGCGTGAGCTTTTTGGGTCAAGTTATTTATTTCTCATCTTTCTGAGACTGCTGCTCAATGATAATTTTCTTTTAGTATTCCCACGGAACTGCAGGCGAGAAAGAAATATTCCAGATACTCCACGCCTCTTCTCCTGTAGCTCCAACCACATTAATAAGAGTTATCACCCATAACACAACAGATGAACCATAAAGTGAAATGAATGGATACATTTAGCACCGACATTCCCAGGCCTCATCTTTCTTCCCCTCCCGCGTTCCCTTGGAAGCGCAGGGCTATTCTGCAGCTATGCGAGCAGGGCCACAAGCAATCTCTTTCTTCAGCACTGCTCTGCGCTTATTCCACGCATTTTAGTGCAAAAAATATTTCTTCTCTGCCGTCTGCCTTTTTAGATTGAATTGGGGGAAGTTTATGCAGTGCTCCCAGAAATGCCAACCCAGGAATCTTTTCCTATTAACTTGCCCTATTAGGAAGAACAGCACCACCACTGAGCAGTCTCCACACACTTCAGCTCTTTCTCTCCTTGCATTTCCAGGGCTATTTAAGCACTTGGACCCAGGAAGCGTTCCTTTTTCATCGCTTCACCCGAGTACCTTGCGGCCAAGAGGAACGAAGGGATCCTTTCAGTGCCCCTGCACGCGCTATTGTTCCTTTGGACAGGGATTCATCTATGCTAGAGAGGTTCATTCCGTCCTTTTCCAGTCTTGTTTTGGTCAGTGGCTTTACAATTACGGAATTTTGATTCGAATACTGCCCGTGTCGTTCCTGTTGTTGCCTATTGGTATCTTTTGAGTGGCAGCATCACGAGGGGGTTTGAGCGCGGGGCCGCGTTCCCACCGCGACTCGTGCAGGGCCCGGGCCAGCTCCCCGCAGCTCCAATGCAGCCTTGGTTTTGGGCTGCCAAAAGGCATCGGCTCAGCCAGAGCTCCAAGAAACATTAAAAAGGGACAAAATTCCAAGGAGAAGGGGGGGCTGCCCCACACAGGGAAAAAACAAAGCCAAGAAAACAACAAAAAACACAACACAGCACCTCCCAAATTCCTCGGAGGCAAGACCGTGGTTCTGTCTAGGCCATATAGGCGACATCCCAGGTAGCGCTGCAGACACGTATGAGACCACACCAAGTCTCGTACGAGTCTCAGCAACCCTGCAACACACCGAGGCTCAACAACAGGGCCACAGAAGATGCTCAAATCACCCTGTATAAAGAAGCCGGGAAGCACCACGCGTGTTGGGGGGCATCTCAGAAGCTTCCAGTCTCACTGCTCTACGCTCAACCCCGACGCAGAACTCCAAGGCCTGCCACCAGACTCTTCATGCTCCCTAAACTCTTTCGTTCTTGCCCATCAAGGATTTTAGTTCTTCATTTTCTGCCTATTTGCCCCCCTCGGGCTGATGGACGTACACATGCAGAGGAGCCCTGCAGAAGATGCCCTGTGACTCACCAGCCTTATCACACCTTATCCTCAGAGGATAGCAGCTATTAGCACATTTTTTGCACAACTACTTAAGTACACAAACTATTTCTGTAATGTAGCCCATAATGGTTTAAAGAACAGCTTGATTTTGGGTCCTAAAATTCACGCCTGGCACATCTAGATCCATTTCAACCGATTCCTGGAGGATTTTGTACGCGACCGCCACAGACGCCTGGAGGGTTCGGGCAGCATGGAAACCACTTGCATATAAATGGCCACGACCATCCTAACACGATGCGTTTGAAAGGCTACAGGAGACATTTATCACCTCGTGCAAACAGCACACATTCCCACCACCGATACAGAGCACCTTCCAAAGGAGCAGGAATATTTTATAACTGAAAGCAAATAAAAATTTCATGTATACACACACTGTTGAGCTCTACCTACAGGAGCACGTGAGCATGTTTTTCCCGTGAGGCCAAAGACTAACTCCATAAATGACAAGGCCCCTCAGTTTGGGTGCTACACCAAGCTGTGCACACATTGCCCAAAGAGTAAACATCCCATCTCATTATTGCCCTGAAATAAACTGCCTACGGTGATTATTTTGTCTGCTAACAGCAAGGACCACTTCATCTGCTTCGCACCTTGGCTTTCACTCACACAGCCCTGACAAATCTTCAAGAGCCAGAAAGGTTAAAACTAATCAGCACTCAGTTCTAATAAGAATAATTACTCTTTCCTCCTCACATCCTTAAGTATCTTGTGCTGCTAAGAAAGGGTTATGCCAAAGGAAAAGTCTGCCATCATGTCTACTAGGGAATTTTAACTGGTATCAGTCTTCCCGCTGGGAAAGGCTGTTACAGGAATAAAAAGCATTCACGACACAACACTAGCTCCCTTGATTCACACAGGTCCTTTTTCACCCCCTGGAAATCAACTCAACCGATGGTTTCCAACTCAACGGTTACAGCGGCGAGCTCACCTTTAAAGCTCTGCAGCCCGGGACTTTCTTCGCTGCAGTTGTACATACGCGGGACGATAACCAGATATAACCTAACTCTACTCGAGCAGATCTTCATGCAAGTCCTGCCTCCGGCATGACTGCACCAAGTTCTACTGCTTTTACCTACTCCCCTGGGGCTTCCGCTCTAAAGGACATAAACATTATGCACCCACCAGTAAGTTATATGTACATATCAGGACATCCACCATCTCTGAACATCCTCTCTCATCTCACTTGGGATCTAAAGACAGGATTGTTGCTAAGAGACGGTCCCCCTCTAAACGGCAGAAATCCAAAGCACGGCCTCGACACGTCTGCTCGGCTCACATTAATCAGTTCGTTACTGCTCGCTTACTGGGAACCAGAGCGAGATTTCGCGTGCGCCGAGGGGCAGGGAGGAGTTGCCATTATCCTTTTCAACTGCCAAGCTGAACGGCCTTTCCTCAGTCTTCCTCAGAGAGTTAGCCAGAGAGTTCTCCTCCGTATGACATTACACACCACCCAATTTGTGACCAAGTCACTCATCGCATTCGGAGGGGTCAGGTGCCAAATTAAAATCCGGTGACCCATCACGGCCACCCTTACTACTTCTCCTTCCTGCACACACACATATACATGCATCAAAACACACCCGGACACAGTATTCAGCATTTCATAGGCACCAACTAAAACACCGATTTCCTCTCCCACGTAGCATAGAACATACAGTTTTTAAACACAGGCAAGGTATCATAAGGACAGAAGACTTGTTAAATACTTCCTAAGACTTGGCAAATCACATGAGACACGCAAATATTTTCTTACTGTACCTTGACCTAGATGTTTATCGCCTGCTCTAGGCTCTTCCAGCCTGTAGTTGCCGCTCCCAACGTTGAGGGTGAGTTCCGAGAGATTTGTGCTTATCTCCGCGTCATCAAAATCCATATGGCTTGAAAAGGCATCTCCGGTTAGAAGCGGGTCTATCGCCAGCGGAGAACAAGGCGGAGACGGAGAAGACAGAGAGGACCTCGGGGACAGCGATGTCATCGATTTGGGGGTACCGGACAACGATCTCAGAGCCGGGACGCGGCCGGCGGCGTCCGCTTGGTGAGTTTTGGCTACCTCGTTTTCGTGGATAGTGGTGATGTAGCCTGACGGTCTAAATCCAGTGGCTCCTTCTAAGAGCAAGTCAATTTTGTTTTGATAGTCCGAGTCCAACTGCTCCAACTGCTCCAGTTGCTCGTAGTAAAGATCCGTGTAACTGGCCGAGGTGGAAGAATCCTGGCTGGACGTGGCAAGAGATCCTCTGCTAGATGCAAGGGAGCCGGGGCTGCTGCTCGAGGAGAGGGAGAGCATGCTGGTAGAGAGACTGAAGGAAAGACAAATCAGAAGATCAGAAACCGTAACTCCTAACACTTGAGAAAAAACCTGCAATCCCGTTAAAACATCGATTCCACGCAGCTTTTTTTGCTTTGCTAGCCTTGTCCACGTGCATTAGTCCCCATGACAACTCAGAATCGCAGGGAGTCGGGATGCATTTCAATAAAAATCATGCGTTCACTTCGCATTTTTCAGTTCATGACATAAATATCAGAATAGTCCAAACAGTAAGTCAAAACAGCTTTAGCAAACAGGTTCAACCCAGTCAAATTAGTAGCAATATCCTCCCCAAAAGTCTGGAAAAACTGTAGTTCTTGTTAGCCTCTCGAGCAGACCAGGAAAGCCAGCAAACTCCATGCACGAGATGAACGGGGAGTCCGAGTAACTAGCCATCCGTCCGCACAGTAATAACTTCCATTGGCCTCATCTTTGACCCAACCTCAAAAGCTCACTAGGGCTCTCTCTCAGACATCATAACAAGTACTAGTTATCAGAAAACTGGCAGGATTTATCTGCGTGCCGAACAGACAGCTACACGACATCAGAGGCCACGAGTGCGAGCAACGAGTTCGGCCGGGGCGGTGAAATCAATCCACACAAGCCATTTACCCCTAGTGACCCAGCTGCAGAACGTAACAGAGAGTAAAATCAATTTTAGGCAGGTTTGGTGAGATCAGATGCCTCAACACCGAGTTCTCTGCTCAGAAGTTATCAACCTGTCTGGTTGAGCATGGCACGCATTGGACACGCTGGCAGAAGCGCGCCTAGGAAGTGCATTATGCCTCCTTTTAAGTCAGCCTTAGGCCTTTTGTTTCATAATAGAAACTCTGCACTGATTTTTTTCATATAAAAACAGAAGGGCCCGCGTGTAATTTCAAAATCCTGCTTTTGCATGTTTCTCGACTGAAGTTAGGTACTTTTGTTCATTTTCACTGTCCACAGTATGAGATGAAGCTCAGGATGAAATCTTCTTTCTCTCGCTTAATCCATTTAGGCTAATAGTTAACCCATTGCTACAATTAGATCCAATAAATACTCAACTATTCTAACAGACAGCATCCTCAGAGAGTGTATTTAACCGAATATTATTACTCCAGATATTAAGTATCTCTTTACCGGGGTCTAAACCCCTACTTTTGATAAGAATTAGCTACTAAAGAGATTTCCACATATGTACAAGTGGCTTAAAATCTGTCACATATTGAAAAGCACAGAGGATGTTACTTAATAGGGCTAATATTCCTCATTTATTATTTAGGGAATAAAAGCTCGAGGCTAAGTCCGTAAAATTAAGCTCAGGAGCTTAGGAGAACGAGACAATTAGGCAGCATTCAGACCGGTTTTGTCACTACCTGGCGCGTCACTCGTCCAAAACAGCTTTGGGGTAAATTGCGATGAAATAAATAGGGAAACAGCTTCTGCATCTCAGTCGTATATATAAACCTAGGCAGGACTAACAAGTTGGTAGCTGTCTTGTGTATTTGACTATCAAACGGGGCTCAGTTCATTTTGAGCCTACCTTTGCATGCAAGGCACTTGTCATTACAGGGTTAATAACAAATGCTCATCAAGAGCACATCAAGCCCACAGCACATATAGTTAGCACCAGAATTAGTTGCACATGCTTCTCGGTCACCTCCAAAGATCCCTAATCAGCTAGATGGAATCAAAGTAGGATGCAGTTCCACTGCGTGAGAGCATCACAGACAGCTATCCTCCACGGTGGCTTTTTAATATCATGTCAGTCTCGCTCTCTGATTTCCTTCCAGTCTTTTCAGTATCATCTTCATTAAATGAAACCCAATCCAAGTGGGGCAGAAGCTAAGAACAGAGCAAATTCAGTACATACAAGGCAGGAAAACAGCTCAGGCACACCCTAGCGCTACACTCTTCCTATCAAAAGGCTGTAACCAGGAGATTTGCCCTTTCTGCCTACGGACGAGCCTTGGGCCCTGCACACGGAGATGCCAGGCTCTCCGAGGCCACGGCCCAACAAGCAGCAGTCATCGTGACTTCAGAAACATTCTATATCCGCCGTGGTCCACTACAAGCTCTGCGATACCCCCAACACATGGTCTATATTGCACGCAGCAGCACACTTCAAATTTAGAGAAGCCTCATGACGTGCATGACAAATACAGTAAAGCGTATTTGCATTGCTGACGTTCCCTTTGCTTGCTGTGAGAGGCAAGCAGTCTTTTTAGAGTAGCTTATAAAACGTAACTTCAATACTACAAACACTCTGAGGGAGTATCTCACCTAGCCTTACTCATCTCAGCACTATATATTAAAAAAAAAAGACTTTCTGTTAGTAGAAAGATCTTCACATGGTCATTTATCTTGTCCTAAGGCAGCCATCCAACGTCCGCGGGATTAATCCTCTTGAGGTACTCCTCTCCAGCAAGAGCTATTGAGGAAGCTTAGATGACTACAGTAACAGAGAGGCCTTCCAGTAACTCAACTGGGACACGAAATCCATTAGGGAAAAGATGGTTACGCCGCATGCAGTTCAAAACATCCAGTTTCTATCAAAAGTTACCAACTCACCTTTTCAGCTGGGTGTGTAACATGGCAACTAATCGTGTTGTTTCCTCCAGTTCTCGGATTAGTTGATTTCTTTTGCTGTTCAACTTCAATCTAAAAGAAGAGAGAAGAAGGGGTTAAAGTCATAGTTAATTTACAAGGAAAACTAAAGGAAATTCAATCCCTTCTATGTTAACCTACCGAAGTTGATGAAAAGGCACACGTTACTAAGTAGGACAGAACTAGGACAAGACTTCAAAGTATTTTTCACATTCTGATCCTCATAACATGTGCAACTTGATTCTGAAAACATTTGCAACAGTGCAAAGAGCTGCAGCTAATACTTCAGAAGCTAGCAGAAACTACAAGCTAGCTTTCTAGAATCAGGCCTCGAAGTCGTTGGGCAGATTTAGCTGGCCATGCATGGCAGTGTTATACTCACAGTGGCAACCCCATAAACCCTTTCTTTTCTTTTCAGTTAGACCCAAGGATGGTTTAAATTCACATGATTAAGTTATTAACATCTCATTCGGGCTTTAGATTCGAGTAGTTCAATGACGTCTCAATTTTACCTCACGCCTGGCCTGGTTTAAGACACTGCAACGTGACCTCAGGGACACATTCGCTAACTTGACACATCTCTAGGCAAAAACCCTTTCCCCTGAAAGCTGCTATTTCTTTAGCCTGCTCCTGTATCATAAACAAGTGTTCATCTTCCAGTGAATGCCAGAAACCTGTGTTGAAACTTAGATCTTTCAGGTGAATAAAAATCCTGAAATCTGAGACTTGTTAGATGCTTAGATTTTTGAGTACCATAAAATTGTGAAGAAAACGCTATTTAAAGCACTGCCATCTGAACACCGAATATCCAAAAGACAGGAAAATATGAAATCATAAAAGGAATACAATGTGCTCCTTCGGCATAGTCAAGAGACCGTACCTGAAAGCACAGCCACCCACACGAACATATCCAAAATGTAAAGTGTTTGTAGGCAAGGCCTTATGTGCACTCTTCATTCTCCCCACACACGCGAGCCACGAGATATACTGCAACACAACTAAAATGGGGGAGGACAGTTGACAACACTTCTTCCCGCGAGTTCAGATTCACAGGATAGCCCGTGCACCTCCCACACTCCTGTCAAACGCTGACTCCTACAAGCAGCGCGTACAGGGATGCTGCAAAGGCAGAAGGGAGCGGGAAACTTCTCAAGTCCATCTGTTGGCATTTACCAAGGACCAGAGCGCCCAGCAACTGCACAAGCTGCTAATACACGAACATACTGAGCTATTTCAGGGATTACCCTTGAAACAGCTATGCCGAAGCATTAACATTGCTTACACCCTCCTTTAGCATCCCTTTGTAGGGAAAGCACTGCAATAACCCCTTGCTTGCAGGAACAAAGAATGGCTTCCTAAAACAGCTCCTTTTGGGAGATGATTTCAGAAACTTTTGAAGTAGGAATGGGCCCTTGGAAATCTGAAGGCATCCCCCTTCGAGCCTTCAGACAGGAAAGTTTCCCGCTTACTCTTCACAGTCTGCTGCAACAGTGCAAGCTCTGCCCTGTGCCCAGTAACCTACCTCTCAGTGAGAGCTTTGCTCTGAGTGTCTCTCGCTGTCTGAAGATCCTCCTCTAAGCGCTTTCTCTCCATCTCCAGTCTCTCCACCTCACCTCGAGTCCATTTTCTGGGGCTAATAAATCGCATTTCTTTCAAGAGTTCCTCCTTCTCATTGATTAGGATGAGACGGTCCCGCTCGGAATCCAGCACGCCGGGCCACGCCTCGCTGTCCAGCTTGGCCAGTTGGATTTTCAGGTTTGCTATCCTGCCGCAGAAAGACAAAGGCTGTCGTTAAAGAGGAGTCTCAATCGTTAACTACTTCTCAAGCATGAGAGGCACCACCATTAACCATTTTCTGCATAAAATTTCAAGTCCAGTTTGATGTTATTTACCAGTCCACATCTCCATTGAAAGTCGGAATCGCTAAACCGGCAGCATCATTCTGCACCTTCTTACCAAGCAAGGTAATTTGATAGCAATTCAGATGTCAAAATGAACAAGGGTTTTGATAGACAAAGCAGGACGGCATGGGTTTTAGCAAGTCAAGAAGGGTTCACCTCCAACTACCCGCCCAGTCCCTACTTCCAAAGTACAGAAATGCTGAGTTAGCTCTGCACACGATCAGTTTTGAAACCGATGGCAACATTCAGAGACAAGCCCAAAAAATGACACGAGGACAGGGTTCGGCACCAAAGGCAATACTGCCAGCAGCTGTATCTCCTTGTTCCTCATGAACCTAGAGCAACTCATGACCTGAAGGGGTCATTATTTTAGTTTCGTGGGAAACAATAACAAAGGTGACTAGGAGTGAGCATTAGATGCTATTGCATTTCTGAAACTTGCACTTTTAAAAATGATCGAGTGTCAAAGTGAGGAACTGAAAAGACTAGGTTGGAGATGCAGACAGCATAAAAGCTTAGAAGTCAAATATTCATCACACGAGACAACTGACTAAAACCAAGTCATCAACAGACATGGCTCTTACTTCTAATGATTACCTATCAGTTTCATTTAGATTTAATAGACTAATGAAGTAGAATTCCGCACACGTAAAACCTAAGTCCGATGCTGATCTCCCACAGAAAAGGGCTCTAAGATCCCATGATGGAATCGCTGAACTTTAAGACAAGGTACTGTTACTCAAACATTTACGTAGCTTCTTTCTGGAACTTGCTTGATTTGAAGTTAATTAGCACAAATCCAAGTACAGTGCGAATTCTGCTCCAGCTATAACTTGCAAACCAAAAGCGAATGGAATAACAAGATCCAGATCTGGACAACCACAGCTACAGGATCGCTGAACAGCCCTGAAGAAGAAAGTTTTCTTTTCCAAGCTATGGAAGTCGAGGGAGCTTGGAAAGCTCTGAAACTGCTCATGAAATGCAAGTCTAAAAATCACACCTCGCAGAGTGACCTGCCTCCTCACTCGCAGAAGGCAGGACAGAGGGCACCTTTCAGAAGGAAAGACTCACCTCGTCTCGTAAAGCCACCTCCCACAGCACTTGGTTTACGCTAATTGGCATTCCATAATCGTTAGACATTCCGCTATTTTTAGGTCTTCTCAGGAGCTATTACGTTTGAGTGCTGGGTAAGCTCAACGTTGCACTCCAGTGAAGAATTAACAGTGCCATTGTGGCATTAATTAATAATCCGGGAATTCCTCTGTGCATTTTCAAGGGCTACGAACTTAAGAGGATTGGTTGGCATTAATCTGATCTCTTTGGGCATACATTTGCATGGATATGGCTTTGCCAGTGGAATTTGTCCTCAATGCACTTGGAAGCCTTACAGCTTTGTTAAAGGAACTCAGCCTTTTGCCCTGCTTTATAAAAATGCTCATTCTTTTCCCCTTTTCAATTAAAAAGCAAGTTTGCATATTCCATTTCCCCTAGTCCAGTAACAGGATATCGCAAGAAAAGGAACGCTTTTTGCAGGTAGTCTGACATTTAGCTGAAAACTGCAGCCCTTCGGCATTCCCCGACTGCCACCTGGACCAACATCCTTCAGGGGCCACGCTGAGCGCGCATCAGTGAAACCGGACTCTCCGGTTACACGGAGTCTTTCCAAATATTTGCAAGTGTTTGCCTGTTTGCAAAGCTGAACATGCGGAATAGGAAGCTCAGGTTTTATTTACACTGCTACTTATCTGGAAAAGCTGACATTTTATCATGGGTATTCTTATGATATCAAACTTCATTTTTAATTTTTTACTGCTATTTTCCCTGCTATATAAAGCAGGGAAAACTCCTAGTCTCTTTGGAGGAAGTTTAGGGCACGTGCCTCTCCAGAGCTGCACGCTAAGGCATGAAGCCCCAGGAGCTTAATGCTCTCACGAGCTGGAGCACCAGCTGCTCTAGGGCTTTTACTCTTGCAGCCAGGCAAAAAGACACGGTGAAAACTTTAATCTTTGCAAAAAAGCAAACCAGCTCTCAAGATAACCATTCTGCTATGTTATGCATTAACACAATATACCCGTTTCCTTATGTGACTAAAAGCCATGCAAGCATTCAGGACGTTTAGGATAAAGGAGAGATGCCTTCCAATATAAATGCCTTATGTGGAACAGGGAGACATTGGCAACAGGTAGCAAAACCACTTAGGTCCTCACAGGTGTGGCCAGACTGAGGTCTTGGTGTATTAGTCACTCCTCAGAAACATCCGGGATTGTTA
>JAVCKT010022882.1:30374-59115 GCA_032273925.1 Rhynchotus rufescens
TCAAGACGTGCCAGAAAGGAGAAAAACCATCTAGCTGGTCTGTACCTCGAGCAGGAGCGGGTAGAGTTCCCCTATATTGCCCACCAACTGATACAGAATCCCCTCTGCACAGGCAGAGCGACTTCCCTGCAAATCCAGGATCAAGGAAAAACGGAGTTCCCAACACAAACACACTACCTGACAGGCAAGTCCTCGGAGGCCAAGGCAAAGGGCAAGATGGACTAGGCAAGTGTCAACTGAACTTGCACTATTCTCATTTTTCTCCCATCTGTTTCGCAATCACAGCACTAACTTTATCCCTTTAATCGCAGCACGGAGCTTTGAGTTTCACACAGGCAGCCACAATCTATCAAGGGCTCTTGGTTTGCCCAAACTACTGTGAAACGCACAACACGTTCCCAAGCCTGATGAAAAGACTACAGGAACACAGGTTATGGTATCATTTATTGTCTTCTGAGTTAATTTCATGTTGAGCTTGTCATAAATACGGCTGAGGTTGTTTCAAGTTTGGAGAACACTGCCTCGCTCTGCTTGCATCAGCACCTGGCAAGACAATTATCACTCCTCTGCATAAACCTAGTTCCAAAGAACTTCTGCCACAGCCTGAGACACACTCAGGGCGACGCATTAATATTGTATTAGGAATTTTCTGCGTACTCAGTTCAATTTAATTATATTTATTTTCCCTCAGAGAAAAGGTTAGAAGTGTTCTATACTTGGCTTTCTTTAATGGCTGCTGGCTTTAGATCTCATTTAGGTCTGTCCTTGGGCTTATTGCTGATAATTAGACTCCAATACTTCAAGTCAGCAACAAGAACCAACCTGTCTCCATTCCCTTAATGGCCTCTGCTGACGGCTCCTCCCTGCATAACAGATCTGGTGCAGACCTCGGAGAGGAAAAATGTTCTGGGGACTCTCCAGAAAATCATTCACAGAAGCCACACAGAGAGGAAGCCCTTGATTAGCCAAGGAAATGGTTTGCCCTATCATGATTTCGATGCAAGATGGCTTGGGAAATAAATAGGATTATGACTGTTTCCCTTTTAAACCGAAATCTTGATTTTGTTTCTCTTTTTAATTGAGATCTTAATTCAAGAATAGCGGTATCCCGAAGGAGCCAAGAGCAACTGTTGTCTTCCAGGTGTCGGCAAGCTGCGAGACACATCCTGGAAAGCCTGTGGTTCTTCCAAATGGCAAGTGCCAGGAATAACTGCCCCGGGAACCAGGCGGGCTTTGGACCTACGACCCAATCTGGGCACGTGCTTGCTGCTCTCACTGCGACAAATGCACAACCTGCATCTCTCTCAGCCCCAGATTCTGAGGGCCTCCAGCAAACCGCTGGTCCACAAAGGTCTTTGGGTCTGGGACACCCTGCACGAGATCTGGGACCAAAGTGAGGCATCTGTTTTTAGGTAAATCCTAGAGAAGCAAAATCAGCTCTCTAGTTTTGACTAGGTGAGTCCATAGTAAAAAACAAGCACTCACCATCTTTGCTGTTCCACCTCATGAACAGAGCGCAAGTCAGAATAAAATCTTAGATCTGCCATTCACTTCCATATTTTAATTCATTCCTATATTCAAGCATGCATGATCCTCAGTCATCTGAGCTTGAAAAAACTCAGTCCTAAGAGACACGCGGATTGACAGGAGGGCAGACGTCATCTAAATAGATTGCGGTCTAAAAATATAACTTTAGAGGCTGTTGTCCTACAAATATTTGTCTTGTCACCTCACTGAAAAAATATCTTCTATATCAGCAAGTAGCAACAAGTTACAAGTTAAGTAGTATACAATTTAAGTAGTAACTTAACAAATACAGTCTATCAGCAGTGCTGTTAAAACATTATTCTCCACAGCATCTACTCAACAGAGCAGCTGTCAAGCTCAAGCGCATCTGCCTCCGCAGAGCAGCAAGTTACATGGCTGGCAAAATAACTTGTTTTTCATATTAAAGATATCTGCAAGAAACAGTCTATTTTGTTTATGGCTCCTCTTTCAGGGGATCTATTCCAGCGCAATGCTATACAACTTTCCTAACAATTTTGGTAATAATATACTGAGTTTGAATTCTCATATACAATCCAAAAGGCTTTCAAATGCACAGCACCTCGGTGCTGTAACAGAGGTGATAAAAAGTAGCTCAGTTTGAGGACAGAGAATGAAAATGCCACAAGTCCAAACTTAACTCTAACTACTCGGACACTATCCATGACATTCCAAGCCCGACTGAAAGTTCCCCCTCGAGCAAAAAGCAGCACGACCCCCTGCACCCTACTAACAACACGTGCAGTCGCCGAGTTTGTCCCTGCCAGGAGATCAACGCAAAACCTTTGCTCTCCCGTGGACGATCTTGCCACAAGGACAAATTCCAGGCTGAGACCAAATTCCAAGGCCCTGCTCCCTAGTCAGACTCTTCAACAGAGCCAAATCCTGCCAAGGGTTGTCCTTGGTATCAGCCTCAACACGACTGGCCATTTGAAGGAGCAAACAAAAGGATCTCCTGTTTTACAGAGGGAACCAGCTCCTGTGTCGGAGCAGGATCTGCAGGGAGAGATTCCACAAACCACGAGCCGTGTCAGTCCTTCTAAAGCACTTGGCTTTCCCATTTGGTGGTTTTGCATTCAGTTCATGTTAACCCAGATACAAAACAATCACTCTATAAAATACAAATACGCATCACTTACTGGTGTTGTGGTCTATGTAATACACTCCGACTTGAGGGTCGTAAGCTTCTTCCCATCCTAATGGCAATTCGTCACTAATGCAGTCTGCAAAGGTCAGTGGTTTCGTGTACCTGGAAAACACAACGAGGTTGAGGATCAATAAAGGCACACATACATCGCTCCCAAATAACTCACTAGGAAACAAGCATCACAAGAGACTTCATATAAAAATAACAAAAGTCAAAACTTTATTTTAAATCTTTAATTAAGTATTGCAGCACAAGCTGTTCCTTCATCCAAAAATGGGAGCAAGATGAATCCTCCCAGACAGATTTCCCGAGCCTTGCCCGGCTCGGCCGGTGCTCGCGCCACAAAAGAACAGCGAGAACTTGGCCAGAAACAATCCTGGGCTTGCGGCTCAAAGAACAGGATTGTTTGCAGGCAAATCCTGTATCAAAAATATGTAGACAAGAAGGAGCAAGATGAAAAATGCAATTTGCATAGCATGAATAATTAGGACTCCACAATCAATACCAAGTGCTGAGGACTGTGGGACCACTTGTCATGCAACCCCAGGCATTTGCATTGCAATATGTTCTCTTGCATTAATGACAAATTACATCTGCTTTCAGCAGCGCAACAAAGTGTGACCCACTCAGTCCGAAAGGGGAGGTATTTCCACAACACTGCTCTAATTTCTCTATTCCAGAGCACGGCTGAGCAACATTTTAAGAGCTTCTACGACTAAAACGCTTGCAATATGCGCACCTTGAGTGCACCTTACAGATGGTGCTGATTGAAACCACGCTCCTTGGTCTCCTCCTGCTGCCCGAGACCCAGAGCGGGTTTCACAGCTGCCAAGTGTTTGCGGGAGGCACCGGGAAGGCTCCCGGGATCTGCACCCCATGGGCAGCCAAGCGCCACGGTGCTCTTGCTGCCTCCTGGGCTGTGTGCACCCGGAGCTCCCCAAGCCAAACACAGCCACCGAGCCAGGCTCAATCACTACCTGTAAGGGCTATGTGCTGCACAAGCCTCAATAAGGGGGTTAAGAAAGCAAATCACCAACCCACAGTAAAGGAATATACAGATTTTCAAATGGCCTTTCACATCCAAGTATAAGGTTGTAAGGCTGCAGCTACATACGAAGTCCTACTATCTGGCACCACTGAGCAAGCTGGCAGACCCACATGACAGCTTACATGAGCAGTGTAAAACAGCATTTTAGGAAAATAATTCCAACCAGAATAGGTAAAAAGTAGTATTTAAAACGACCAACATAATTTCCAGAGCGTGAGCTGGAGGCGCAGGACACAGGCTGATGTAAGAGCCCATCTCAGAGCTGTTGAAGCCGGAAAGCAAAACTCTGCTCCTAACTGCTGCTGAGTTTTACTTTAAAACTGTTGGTTTTGTTCCCTGCAGCACCACTTGAATGACTGTTGCCTTTCAAGCGAGAGTTAAACTCTGTGGCAAAAAAAATAACTTCAGAAATTTGCTGCACAAGACTGCCAAAAAAGGTCCCTTCAATAACAACGCAGTTTACTGAACCATTTCTTGGGTTTTTACTTTTCTGACTCCAGACTGTGTCATCCCTTGCTCCTGCAGAAAGCCCAGCTTACCAGAAAATACACATCTAGGTGGTAACTTACCCTGTGTTTTGGCCCATTTCCTGGCCCCACAGCACCCAGAGTCCTACGCAGGCTGCCCAGTGAGTCCAACCAGTTCAGGATGCACCAAGATGAAAACACCAAGCAAGGGCAGACAGAAGCATCTCACAATCTCCACTACTAACACGCTGGCAATTCCCAAACCAACATCAGGACAACCCTGGAAGTCCCGTAACTCTCATTTTAAAGGCTCCTCACCAAGCTGCAACACGGCCTCTAACTTCCCTCACACCTGGAAAATCAGCAGGATGATCCTTCACAGGCAGCATCTGTGTCCCTGTAACTATCTGATTGCCCTGAGGAGCCTCATTTAGCCCCAATATGTTCTCCCAAAATGGCTTGCAAACTTCTCATTGGCATGGGGTAGCTGTCATTCTCCCAAAGTAATTAATTTTGAAACAAAATAATTCCCAACTTCCAAGTAGTTATGGACATCATGTACATTTAGTTGTTCAGTAGCTATTTAGCAGTTTCAGAACCAAACCGCATACTTACAAAAACCTTTCCCTTGCTGCTGTGGAAACCAGTGGCACAAATCAGAGAGGCAATGCTGTAAGGACAGATCTGAGACACGCGAGCCCCCGTACAGCCAGATTAATTTTACTTCTCTCTTAAAAAACAAAACTATTTTAGGTGTTATAAGAACTATGAGTCCGCTGGTGATGTAGCCAGGTAGAGTAAACAAGTAAAAGGTCAGGTTGCTTCCCCACAGCAAATAATGCCCCAATAATTGAATTATTTCTGCACAAAATCAGACAGTTTCGGCTCTTGGAAATTTAATACCAGACATATTATCAGACCTATTTCCAGCCTTGACAACTTGTTCAGTACATGCCAAGGCCAGAAATTGCCCAAAATCTCCCCCAAACTGCACCCGTCCACATCATGCCTGCCTATACACGCCCATTTTTACAGCCAGAGTTGCCCTGTACTCTGCCAAAATGCAGCAATAATCAAGTGACCCTGGAGAGCCTGGCAGGAGATGCTTCCAAACCCCAAGCTGTGAGGAAAGCACAAGGGATGCAGATGAACATATGGGAGCACTCTATCCCATCAGATGCTGTGGGCAGCTGTGCACTAACCAAACTACAGGCACGAATTGCAGAACACTTGATTTCTGCTTTGCTTTTCAGAATTAAAGACTCTTTGGGATGAACAGGGGAAAGCAGACAGGCAGCACCCAGTCTGTACTAGTAGCCAACACTGCCCGAGCAGACGGCCCAGCTCACCATGGACCAGACAGGCCATCAGGACTGAAATCACTTGCCATTAGCACCTGTATAGAGCACACCAGCTCCTGAGCCTACCCCGACCCCTACACCCTGCCTTGAGGGCTGGAGCCTTCTAGCAACCACGGACCAGTGGTGGAGTCCAAGGGAGTCATGTCTCAGACAGAGAAACTGCTTGAAAAGCAAACACAGCATCAGCCTGGGATTCAGGAGCCAAATAAAGCTCACGATGATGATATTTTAGGATGGTCATTTTATTTATGGCTACTGCTGTATTCAGAAGCAGTCCTGGGCCAGCCTAATCCCATTCCCTCCCTCTGCTTTTGGGTACTTCCTCCGAGCCAGAAGCCTGCAGGCCATCTCCAGGCTTCCCATATAACAGGCACCGCCAGAAGCCCGGAGAAGATTCCCCTCGGTGAGGAGAGGTGCTGGTAAATCACAGCCTGACTCGGCCTCTGGCTCTAGCACAGCAAGCTGCGAGTTCCTCCGCATCATCTTACTCGTGGCTGCCTTATCCCTTAACTCAGAGGAAAAGGCATCACCAGCCAAGTTCTCATTAGGGTCGCTATGGCACACAGCACATTTCACTTAGTTTTAGAATTTTCCCACATCTTTTCTTCATTTTCAATAGAAAATAGAAGCTCTAACTGTTAATTTTTGCTTCCATCGCATTCAGTAAATTCCAAGTGACTTCATCTGTGTGTCATTGTTTAACATGGTACTTGGAAACTAATATCAGACTTTAGGGCAAGGGGAGACTCCCAATCTCCAAGGTTTGTTCCTGCTTCCCAACAGCCCACACGCACAGCAAGGCAAGTAAGGACAGTTCCAAACACTAATCCTGACAGGAGAGATAAGGAGTGAAAAGAGCTAATCCATACTCCAAACGACCCCAAAACAGCCGTCACCTTTGCGAAGGACGTGGCCCTGACAGCCCCCGAGTATTTGTATGAGGCTTTGTACACTTTCAAGCCCTTCTCCCATGGCAGGAATGTAAAGAGCTAGGCCCCAGCTTTGGTTTAATAAGTCATGTCATTTTTGAGGGGGTAGCTTTTTATTATTATTTTACATCTATTACCTGCAGCTTCTCTCATAGATAAAACCTGAAGCCAACGTTATCATGGGCAAACACCATTACCTTGAAACTTCCTCATCTAAGATTCAGAAAGCCTTTCCATAATCTTGAGCTCCACTTCTGTCAATCAAAAAACCTCATTACACAGGAAACTGAAGGCAAATAATCTTGTATAACAAGTTTTTGATTGACAGAAGGTTTGTTAAACACAGCTCTAACATCACACAGGTTTCTGACTGAAGCAGATGGGGGAACCGTGCCGTTTGTAAACGCAAAGTTAATAATGGCTAAGGAATCTATTTCCCATTTCTCCAAGAAACCACCACAAGGGTTTTTTTCCAAGCTATCAGGTTTTAGCCCCAACTGCTGGCCTACAGCAATTGAACCAAACCACATGCAGCTCTGAGTTAGGTCTGAGTGTGCATGCACATATGTATTTAATGCAAACAGGCAGCAGTTAAGCATTTCTCAGCCACCAAGGGATCACCAAGTTTCTACGCTGCCCTTAGAGCCACCTAATCCCTACGGCGCGAGTTCCTCTGGCCTCCGGAGAACAGCAAAGCGCTTCCCACCGTCACAGCCCTATTCCACGCATCATGTCACCTTACATCAAATCCTCTGGGACCGTGTACGCGGGTGAACCCAGAGCCCAGGGGATTTCCTACCGTTTACGGTACTGATAGCAGCAGCTGCTACGTAAGGAGCAAAGGTGAGACCGGAATCATGCAGGTCCTTAACACACCTCCAGCATTAGCCACGCAGACCTGGCTGCTCTAACGACTGCTGGCCAGTCGGCCTGTCCTCCCACACTCAGGGAATACACCAGGCACGCAGGCTTCGTGGGCAACAAGGCAAACAAGATAACCCTGGGCAAGTTCTGGCAAAGATCCCTGCTCATACCATTCCCCTTACTAAAGGGGAGAGCTTTTGAACCCTGCGTTTTATGGGAAGGCATAGAGGCAAGTTTGCTTCTCATGATTCAACTCTCAAGTCTATACATAGTGCTTCTCTAGGCCTTGCTTCCCGCCCGTCCCACGGCTGGATGTGCGGCACGGACACCGCGGGCACAGACACCACGGCAGAGGTGTCGGGGCAGGATCGAGCTCCCAGTGCCAACATGGGGTGTCCGGACGAGACCCTGAGCACATCCGAGCCCTGCAGGAATCAACAGCTGCCGGGAGCCCCAACACGACCACGCACGAGACCCTCTAATAAGGTCAGCCCGGTTCTCGAGGCAGACCATTATTTTTAGACTTCATGATAAAACTAATGGTATCCCTTTTTTTCAGAAGGTAATTTTCCAGGACTGTAGCCACCGACTCTTCATAAGAGCTTTTATGAAACACACTCCTACACATTTATTAGTCAATCTGCTGAACCAGCCCTCAGCAACACGGCTGCTATTTGTCTCTATAGCAACTTGATTTTCCCTCGGCGCAGACAGACGAGCACCGAGCGCCCCTCGCCCGCACGGCGCTGGCAAAGCCGTCACCCCGGGGCGCTGCCCAGGGCTCCCCACGGCCTCACTCGGCTGCGGCTCAAGGGCACGAGCGGCAGCTCCTCCCTGGCCACCGCTTCCACACGAGCCACAGAAATCGCCTCCATCACTCGCCAAACTCAGCGATGGCAGCCGAGTTTGGAGAGGAGGACCCTCTTCGAGGTGAACTCTGAAGTCCAAATCATTTCTTTTATCAAAATTTCCTTGTGGAAAAGCTCTGGATAAGCAGCCCTACACAGAGCCTCAGGGCTCATCTTCTCAGTTGTCTTTATTTTCAACAGTTTCACTGCAGACTTGAATTTTCTTGTCCTGGCCAAGACATGAGGCTAACCCAAGGCAACTCAAAGTTGATACCAAATTATACATAATTTGTCCGATGAGACCCTCCTGCCTTGAACACTTGCCTTGCCCAAGTAGGTGAGCAGCACACAGCAGCCATCACGACGTGCTGCCCAGGCAGAGGCTACAGAGTCCTCAGGGGACACCCAGGACGTCTGGCATAGGCGACAGCCAGGACTTCAGGCGTTCAAACCTTGACATAGACCAATTCAACTGGCTGAACCTAACCACTTACCCTCTACTTGAAAATTTTTGAGAAAATAATCTTACTATTTTTACACCCCGTCTTGGCAAAATATGAGATAAACCAAAGGAAACATTCCTGGTACTCCAACTCGCACAAATTCACAGAAACACCGACTTACTCAGCACACAACTTAACACCCACCAGCTGTAATGATCCTGTCTGGTACTCATCAGGAGCATTTAGGAGTTGCTTGCTTTTTCCATCTATTTTTAAAAAGACTTCTCTGTTTACGAGCTCTACTTTGCACAGAGTGACAGTCTATTTGCCCGTGCGTTTCTTTCCAGGACAGATCCGTTTGCCTTTGGCAGCAAAGAACCAAGCTATTTCTAAGGAAAAGACTATGAAAAACCACTTGCAGACTTCAGATCATTCACAGAGGTTAACAAACTGGCTCTGCTGGCAGGAGAGAGGTGGGAGGTCAGTCGTACCTTCTTAATCACTCAAACACAAAATTCCTGAGATGGTTCAAGGTTAAAAAGTCAGGAAACGGGAGCTCAGGCTTCTCACAACATTAACTTACCTGCCAGTCATTACACCCTGCACGCTTTCCAGAACAGATTAGGCAGAAACAAAATAACAGTATGGTACAGCATGATGCAAAAAGTGCATGCTACCAAAATAAAAGCATTCAGCAACTGGAATTTACCCAGGGAACTCTAGGGTTTCATTCTAACACTTTTGACTTTAAAGTACTGAGGTTGTTTTTTTTAGGTTTGCTTTCAAGCCTCGGATCAGAAACAGCCTGTCACCTGCATAGCCTGAATAAATCAGCTAAGATGAAGCCAGATCTCTGTCTCCTGACTCCGAGCAGTGACTGCTCTCCAATAGGAAGCCTCTGCACAGTAAGGGATAAACTGTCTACTAAACATGCAGACCGAGTAGTTAGACTTGTTTCTTGACATACCTGGGGGATTAGCAACTGGAAGGTTTCTCTGTTCTTGCAGGCTGCACTTTTACTTCTTTGAAAGGCTCTCTATAGAGCTTGGGTGGCAACAGTTTGTCTTGGCAAGACACCTCAAGATAGAGAGGTCTAGAGGCCAGACTTTTCCCTCTAACACAGCGGCTCGGCTCCTGCAGCAAGGAACCAGCAGCTCCTCTGTAGACACACAACAACCGTGGGAGCTGCACAATGAACAGCGTGTCCAACAACTGCTCGGGAACATACTCATCATCACGTAGACAGTAAAGACAAAATGCACTCAGAATTCGCTCAGTGAGCACAGAGCAGGCGCTGGGCTGACTGACCACTCAGCAGTCCCTACAAAGGAATTCCTTGTGGTTCGCCCTGCAGTCGGACTTCAGCGGGTGTGGCAAATATTCACGTGGCACAGGATCTGCAGCACTTAATGCCCCACCTGCTTGAGAAGCAGGGGATGCTGCCATGTCTCTAGTAGCACGTGCCACTTCCAAGCTGGAAAAGCAGTCTGACACAAAACACATCATGTTAGAAGTCAAAGAGAGAAAATAAGGCAACTCTAGGATGGCATCACTGAATTAGTCTGCATTCCCTAGACTATCCTGCGTACAAACCGATGGTTATTAGTCTGGAAACACACCTGGAAGGGGGCTAGGGAAGCACAGGAGGCTTTGCTTTAACACGCACACGGTTTGTCAAGTGCTCCCTGATTGCCCACCTCCTAGCACCAGGCTAACTGCTCACTGAGGCCTCTGCACAGCAGTTTGGGCAGGACTGTCTGCTTGGCATATTTCCCTGTTACAAAGCCCGCTCATTACCAAGTTCCCTAGCCCTTTATGCTCCTGACCCCAAACAGCACTGGCAGCAGGCTCTCGGCCCTAGTGGGAGCATCGTTCGCTGCACGTACCTCGGCAGGTAGCAGAGCATCACGAGAGTTTTGTCGTCCCTGTCCTTGGCCCTATAACTGCCCTATGGCAGCTGCCTGGCTTCTACTCAGCACCCAGAACAGATCTGGAAACAACTTCACTGCTGTTGCATGTGACAGCAACTTGTGTCCCAGGGCTCAAGGCTGCTCCTCGCAGGATCCCTTTCAGCCACATAAAGATGGTTTAAATGCTTACACGGAGAATTAGAGGAGGACATTGCCCTTGCACATCGATGCGAGCTCAGCACCACACAGGACTGTTTCTGGCTGCCTGCCACAAGCATCAGCCGAGAGGCTGCTCAGAATGAGCTCCGAGCAGGGCACAACACACAAAAAGCAAAATCCATCTAACTGTAAAGCAACTTAGAACACCAACCTATGCACAAGAATTGCTCTGCAAATCACAATTCACAGCATCCCTCAAGATGAACACACTAAAACTACTCCCTGCATAAACAGCTCCCTAAGACCATCACTGCATGGTTTCTTCTGTGATTCTTTTAGGCTAAAAGTTAACTTAAAACAACGCATCATTAACACAAATTGTCACCAACACACGTGGGGTAGATGCTCATTCAGCTGTATCAGAATACCAAGAAAATCACCCTGTGCAAATACCCTTTAGAATACACCAGGGTGCTGCGCTTAGTCGGGAACTCATGCACACGTTGGAGCACTCGAGTGCTCGCCCTGCACACAATGTGCCCTCCACGGCCTTTTTAAACTGCTTTCACAGATGCCAAGTTTATTTTAATCCAGGCAGGACTAGATACACACCTCCTGCTATCCCATGTGGAAGGGAAGGCACTGGCAGGAGCTACAACGACCCCCAAACAGCACCCCAAGCCTGCCCACAATTGAAAGCACATTTGTAACGGCAGGCAGGGCAACTCACTCCTGTTCACTAAAGTACCAACCACAGCTACCCAGCACTTGGCTTAAAACATGGCCATTGCTATGCAAAAACTGCTAAAGCACATTACACAAGGCTGGAATTCACAATATCAGCATTATTGCTCTATTGCTGTTTATGCAAAGCCATCTTGACTCCTAAAAAGGCAGGTGACATTCAAAGAGTAAGACCAGAAACAGCAGAGCAAGCCAGAAGGACAGATCACGTCTCAAACTCAAATGGGAGATTGACATTGCAGGAACCAAAAATTGAAAGGCATCAAATAAAAAGGATATACCAGGATACCAGTATAACACTAAAATTACCAGGATAACAACAACAAAAAAAACAGAACAATAATAACAGTAAAAAATACCAGGCTAACAGTAGCTTTGCCACCTTTTTCATTCCAAGGAACAAAGTCCTGGTCTGCTATGTTACATCACCAATCAAAGACGACTCTGCATTGGGTTTATAACCAGACCTCTAAAAAGCACAAAACCACCTCTCAGTGGTTCCCTCATTCAATGGCAGTAAATGTGAATCAGCAGCTAGTGACATTCGCTACTTCATTTGAGGGCAGCACAAGCGAGAACTGCATCACCACGCCAGTCTCATTCATGTCCTCCGATAATCATCCTCTAGTTTTAATTTACTTTCAATGATCCTTCATAAGGCACTAGCAATATATTTGTCCACCAGATGAAAACTGGTGTCCACACAGAAGTTATGGCCCTTGCCACTTCTCCCACGCAGCTCCAGCCCCCTTGCAGTCGTTACGCGGAGCCCAGGACACCGTCAGAAGCCCCACCATATACTCTGGAATTTAGATATGGTGCAAGTGTGCACAAAATGCAGGTACCCTCTGTTAGCCTCACTCCAAGCTGCATTTCTGTCTCACTGCAATGGAAGTGTTGGTGGGATCAGAGGCAATTTGCTGGTTACCATTTCCATTTCTTTCTGCTCCAATTGGCTTGCTTTCCAGGAAGGCACTACCCACCGCATGCCATTGCCTCCACCTTTCCCTTCTTGCAAGGAGGCATTTCCAAACAGGCCGTCTTTTCCCATCATAATCACCAAGGTCCTGCTCGACAGCTTTCTGGGCATTGCGTTGCAATATCAGCGTCGCAAACCTTAACCTCACCTGCAAAATCTCCAAGTCTTGCTACTACAATCCAACTACTAAATCACTTCTACTCATAGTCTGCCTCGAGACAAGAGTGCTTCCAAATTGTCCTCCTCCAATCCGCTCCAGAGCCCTCAATGAACCCCCACCTTAGACTGATTCCTGGTCCTGCTGAGCACCTCAGCATTTCCACTGCTTCCACCCCTGCTGCCTCCTCATAGCTCTGTCATGCCCTGACAGCAAGATTATGCCAAATATTCCAAACCTCTTGGGAACATTAACATCTACTTTTCTAAAATATTTCTCTCAAGACAGCCATTTTAGACAAAAATATCAAATGTCTCAATGTATTTTCTTTGCTTAGGACCGGTCTGCTGAAGTTTCTCCCAAAACAACTCTGTGATACCATCAAATTCACCTCACCCTGTAGTGATCTCTTGTTCTCCAAGTCAGCTCAGCTGCAAACTCCTCTAAGCTTTACAAAAATAGCAGCAACTTCCTCCTGTATTTTAAAACCGAAGGCCAGGTTTACAGCATTCCTTCCCAGGAAAGAAGAGAACATTGCAGGTTTTAAGAAAACAAACCGAGTATAAGACACAGCAGCGCCTAAAGGCTCGTCTCCTACATCCTGTTTTGTAGTCGTGACAGTAACTTTAGAGGTATCGTCACTGAGCTGAGCTCAGACCTGAGCAGAGCCTGCCAGTCCTGCGCACAGTTCACACCCAAGCAACCCTCATTGCCAGACCAGACATAGGTGGGTCAGCATTTCATGACCCTCTCCTTCCATTTTTGCTGTAACAGAAGGCCTGGTGGGGATTGTTTTATTACAGGTGTTTCAAGGATTTTAATAGCTTGCCAAAAAACACACTTTAGGTCTCTGAAGGTCCTGTATGTCATTCCAGCTCTTGGCTTAAAACATGGCAGATGGGCCAGCTTAAGGAACGCCACGCTAATTACAGAGCATTAGGAAATTAGATAAGGAGCTCACAGTGGAATAAACTTTATGTCATCCTGGTCTTAGAAGCTCATTAACTTCAAAGGAACAAAAGCCCAAGAGATGATGCATTCATCAGATACCTCAGCAAACCAAGGCTGCGGGCTGGAAGCGAGCTCAGACACCAGACTCCTTGCCTGAAATGCAGGTCTAAATTCCTGAACACTGAAAAGGATCCAAGTTTTCTACGTGAGGCATTTTTGCCCACAATTACTAAGCGGAGATTTAAAAAGGAATTACCTGACACTAACACATATCTGATTTTAAGAAAAAATACACATCTAACACATACGCAAGCTCTCAGGCTGTATGAACTGTGTGCTAGACCTGGGGATGGGGCATAGATATGGGGCAAGCTACTATATCCCTGCAAAGACAAAAATATATTTTAAATAGCTCTTGTCAAAGTACAAGGAGATCTTCAGCTCTAAATACTGAAAGGGCCACAGTTGCAGCCCAGCTGCGATCCCACTTGGGTTTCTTCAAGAACCCAGGCATTTATCCTTTCCAATTACACACACACCGCAGCAGCAACAGCAGGTTCCTCCTTTGCACTACACCAGCTGCTCTGCACATGCTGTGAAGCCGTCAGCTCTGCTGCCTTGTGCATCGGGATTCCCTCAGAGAGCAACAAAAAAACCTCTTTCTTAAAAATGAACCTGTTGTCAGTGTGATTCCTGAGCCCAGGTCACCCACAGGTGACTGTGGGGAACAGGTTGGTACCGGGGACAGGGGAGACCCACAGGCAGCAGAGCTAGGCACAGAGTCGGGCTTGTCGCACCCCTACGGAGCGACTCTGCGTCACTCATCCTTGCCCTTAGTCCTGCTCTCCCCTTCCACATCCACCCGCCCCCTCGGAGCTGCTCCAGTTCAGTAACACTGAATCACAGAACTACCCAGATTTTTCCCGCTGATTTCATTTACAGTTGAGTTGGGGGCTCTCAGCAGTCAGTGGCCCATCGAGGACAACACGGAGCGTCAGCACCAGGGACCAAGGGACAAAGTGAAAAGGCTCCTTGTGGCTCAGGATGAGCTGTCTGGCCGCTCACCAGACAGTGGGGAACTAATTCTTATGTTTCATCCGTTGTGGAATCCCAACTAAAGCCAGTCCACCCAGGCAGCCCGCCTGGCCCAGTCTGCCTCACCACGGCATTCCCACTTGTGATTCCTTACAGATGAAGGCCACAAAACTCTCCAGTCAGGATTTACAGGCGCCAGCTCAAGCCAGTCGTGCTGTACAACCCCTTCCCGCCAGCCAGAAGGGGTGATGCCCCGAGGACACCCCAAGGAGCCGTTTGCGGGAGCTCCGCGCGGTCAACGCCGCTCGCTGCCAGTGCGGCCGAGCCGCACGCTGCCGGCCCAGGAATGTGCTCGCTCACTGCACCTTTTCATCCCGATAAGGATTTTCAAGGTCATGTTCACTCCCCTCCCGCTCCTCCTCAGCGCGAGTGAAATTCCAGGCATGCAGCCCTGGGCCCGAGGTTACATTCCCACCCTCGGCGTCGCCGGGAAACCGGCACAACCTGTCACATTCCTGGGCACTAATAAACCCCAGCGGGCCTGTTGACTCGCAGCCTGCTACCTGGGCTCGCAAACACCTTTCTCCCGCGAGCAAACACTGTGGGCTGCACCTGCCTCCACGGAGGGAGGCGAGGACAAGCCCACGGCTCAGCGCGTGACCCGCAGGATTAACTGCTCCAAATCAACCGTTTCATATAGACACGGATGAAAAAGGGCCAAAACCTGAGCGATGTTGTGGGACGAGGCAGGGCGTGCGGCCGCGCGCTGCCCGCTCGCGAATCCCCCGCGCTCCCAACGCGAGCTCATTCCACAAGCTGCCAGGCACGTCCGCGCGCCCCAGCGCCGCGCGCCATCGGAGCGGAGAGTTTGTCCTTCACGGCACGCACGGCGCTCTTTGTGCCGCGTGCCTGGAGACGGCGGCGCGAGCCCCGGCCGTGGAATGCGGGCGGCGTGCCGGCCCGCACGGCGAGCACCAAGCGCCGGCCTGCAGCCGGGCGGCCCAGCGCACAACTTGCCTCGTGATGCTTAAACCCTTTATTTTATTCCAGCCACCTGAAAGCCCTATGCATAGCGAGACATTTCAGCCGTATGCTTTCCTTGAGCTATAAAGATTTTAATACGGGAAAAGATATGGCAGATGAGGGGTTGTGGAGGGAGCTCCACGTCGGGGGCAGCAGTGCTGCCCGCCCCAACGCGGCTCACTACCCAAGAGTTTAATCCTGACACAAGGGCCTCCGGGCTCGCTGGCATACCGGGAATCCTCCGTTCCTATGGCAGCAGCCGCTCCTGGGCGGCTCCGCGGCGCGGCCGCGCGCCTGCCAGATGGAGACCCCGGGCCGAGGTATTTAGCAGGCAGATAATGCCGCGCACGGCAGCCTCCAAGGTGCTGCCGCGGCCCCTCACGCCCCTGCTCTGCCTTCGGGAGCACCTCGTGTAGCTCCCGCTCAATTCGCTACCCAGCTCGGGTTGTTAACAACTGTCTTCACATAACCCCACGTGAACCACCCAAACAGCTCCTGAGCGCGGTCCAAATTAGCAGTTCCCAAGTGCCCTCCTTTGCCACCTTGTTGTCACCAAGCACTAACTGCCAGGCTTAGGAAGAAGCAGCCCAAAGCACCCACGTGGGAGGACAGAACTGCCCCGGACACTGCAGCTCCCCAGGGAGCATCGGAGCTTCCCAGAGAGCAGCCCCGCTGCCCGCTGCGCATCACACGCTGCCCCCGGCATCGCCTGCTCTGCAAAGAGCAACTTCTGCTGCTTTTGATGCATATTTTTAGATCTCCCAATAAGTGGCATTATCAGGAAATAAGCACCACCTCTTGAATTCAATTGGGTTTATCCTTATAGCAGCATTCCAGGCTGCAGAAAAAGCTAAGGGATCACATGCTACACCTCAGGCTATACTTACACAGGGATTTGGATATACAGCAGACTTGCCCATTTGTACCTCTTGGACATTGCCATTTAAACTCATTCTTTAAAGCAAACTTCAAATTAGAATGATTTTATGCATTTCATGCTTAGAGCATAAAATATACATTTTTAATATTATTTAGGGATTGAGTGACCCTGACCATAACTCATCCACTTTCACATATATATTTCCCTTCCATGCAAGTCAAGCAGCAGATGCACATGATCAACAGACTAACTCTTTAGTTGTATGGGAACATATGAACCTGTCAAAACAAGCTCTTAAAATCTCGTCAGGATTGAAGCACATTGCGTCCTTCCAGGAAGGACAAGGAAAGAGACGGTATTCCTCTCCAAAAAAAAAAAAAAACCACAACCCATACTTTAGACTCACATTCATTAACAACTCAAAAGCTACAAACACCTCCTTCATACACCCACCTTTTTCACATCAAGCTCCTAACTATTCGGACTTATTAAATCATCACCTCTGGCCTTCCAAGCTAAGCCCTCCACCAGGAGCTGTCCTCACATGTGGGGAGATGCCAGCTGAGATTCCAAGCCAGGCTTCTGCCTCGAGATACGTATGGACGTACTGACCTCCTGGTAGCGCAACCAGAACCTCGGTTGAAATTTAGAGGACAGGATTCCACACAACAGGACAGAGTTACCAGTCTCCTGCACTGCAAACCATGACCTAAATTCATGTCTGCATAACTGACATTACTAGAAAATACATCCTTCCCAACTGCTCAGTTGTATTTCCCCTTCTTACACCCATCCAAAGAAAGAATATTTTTTTTCTCTCAGATACATACAATTTTGTTCCAAGATCTTGGAAAAGAATTATTTTTAAGCACCAGTTTTCACAGTCCTCATAACTGCCACAAGATAAAGAGCACATGAAAGTTAAGACCCATTCTAAGTGTTATTTGGCAATGAAAAAATTGGCACAAGCCACTTAGTCACAGGAAAACAAAGCAGGTACAGAGGGGGGAAGTGCTATCCGAGGTATCGTCCCCAAGGATGCTCCCTGCCTGCCAGGGGACAACGCAGTTTGAGAGGGACCCTGCTGAGCTGGGAATAGATCCCACACCCATTACAGCCAGTGCTGTATCCAGCAGTCCACTGGTTTCTCATTGGTTATTAGGCCAGGAATTACATAAATTCAAGGTTGGGTGGTCTAGTCCCCGCCGCAACCTGTTCAGAACCTGCCATGGCTGTCCCGAGACACTACCTAAAATATGGGAGCAGCTCATTTTCCTCCTTCTCTTCAAGGTCAAGCTGTGTTTAATGGCTCCTACACTGTGCCTTGCACCCAGCTGTCCTGAGTGCTCAGAGGTTTGAGGCTCTCCCCAGTGGGAATATCTGGCCAGAATCCAACTTAACTGATCTGGTAATTTTTTCAAATGGAGCTTTACTGTATCATCAGTTACACCAATTTCAGCCCAAAAGCTGACCGATATTATCGAGGCAGAATTCTCAGATTAGCAGCTCAGCTAAATAAGCCATCGTCAGTAGTCTAACCGGTACAATGGGCCTAGCAAAGCCAGTCTGAAACCCCTTGCCCAAAGAAATAATTCTGCTGCCCTTGTCCAGCACCTTCAAAATAACCCCCACACTGATCCAGGGCAGCAATTTGCTATCCACCTCCAAAACGAGCCGTGAATCTGCTGAATTATTAAAATTGCAGACCGTATTGCAGGTCTTGGTAGGCTCCTGCCTCACAGGAATCACGTCCTTGAGTCCCTGTCCTCTCACTAACTGCCAAATCGATGCCGGAGCAGAGGGGACATTTCCAAAACAGATCCAGGGGACATTTCCAAAACAGCACTGCCCAAGATCAAGAAAGGGAAATCATTTCAATGTCATCTTATATTGACGACAGCATTGCAGAGAAGTCGAGGAGCGTTTCTCCAGCCCCCAGTAACCACACACAGAGCCCCTCCGAAAGCCAATCCGCAGGCAAAGCGGTGCCCTCCACGCAGGCGCACACGAGGGACAGAGGCGACATCCAGAGATGAATAAACACTCTTTGAGGTGTCACCTTCGCCGAGGACTTGGAGCAGATGGAATTACAGCCCACAGCGCGGCATTAAGAATGCAGCAACCTTTGATATTTAAGCCGTCTGCTTTGAAAAGCGAACGGCAAGCGACGCCGCTGCCTCACTGACCCCGCGCTCACCGCTCCGGTGCCGGGCAAGCTCACTGGCTCCATCACAAGCCTTAGGGCTTTGGGGGGTTCACAGGAAGACTACTCGCTTAACAGGCCCCTGCTGTGCATCCACACAGGCCTTGGATATTTCAACTAACAAATGGAGCACAGAGGAGAGGGACAGGGAGCGAGCAGGCTCGCAGAATCCCCAGATGTGCTCGTGTTGGAGCATCTCCCAGGACAGGGAGCTGAGCACGGCTGGCCTGCTCCGGCGCTGGGAACGCGGCTCCTGCTCAGTCCTCCGGCCCAACGCCAGAGCCAACAGCACAAGGGACCCGAGGGCAGGATTAACAAGGTGCTGCAGCCGCCACCGAGCTCTATGGCCAGGCTTTTTCGCTCCTCCACTAACAAGTGCTCAAGCAGTTACAATATTGGAACCAGAGTCAATCACTTCTGGTTATTAAAACAGGGGAGAATCACATTGACACCCTACCCAGGCCCTACCTTTACACAGAGCTACGTAGACAATAAGTCCACAGCTTGGCCCAACAAGAAAAACAGACGTCAGGAGCTCACTTAAACAGCTTCATTAGTGATTTCATGCCATTATTTGGCACTAATATACAATAAAAATAGTCACTTCAAGCAGCTCGCAGAGTCTCACAGCAAACACACGTTTTCATCTCATGCATCAGCCACTCCCACCATCTGCACCCAGGCTCCCGACGAGCAAAGCAGCTGCCCTGCAAAGTCAACATGGACCCACTCAGGGTTCAGTCTCAGAAGAACTAAGTTGATCAACCCGATTCTTCCTACTGAACAAAAAACTGACATATCCTCTTCAAGCAGCAAGTGCTACGATTTTGGCTGTATATTTGACCAGCCAAGAGCTCAGACACACTGATGATCAATCATGGAAACATCCACTCTCACTGCCTACTGTAAAAGCAACACCTTCCCGTTGTCACCTAGAAGTGCTCTTTCTAATCAAGTACAGCTTTGCACGGCACAGGCCCCAAGCACCCAAAGAGACATAACCCCTGCTACAGCCCTCCACACTTACAATGCGATGCAGCAACAGGACCTGCCTACGACTGATCCGCAAAACTACTGAGCAGGACCCAAAGAACACTTGTTACATCCGTGCAAACCAGAAGAACATCTATAAAGTCCTTACTGAATTCAGTGCCTTGCCCTGTTTCCTCATGCAGCTCAATCAAGCCATCGCAGAGGCAGGTTGTTGCAAAACAGGAGCAGGAAAGCTAAGTCACACAACACAACCAGGTTCTTCAGGGCAAGTTTCAGAAAGGGACCTACCTCAGCCAGAAAAAAGAACATGAGAACTTTGCTGCTGCCTTTCCCTGTCCACATGCTTTTTATGTTCTGCCTAAAGCAAAACTGAAGAGCAAAGGAAAAAGTGCACATACTAAAGGAAAACTTGGAAATGAGCTGTCGGACAAGCGGGGTAAGTCACACTGTTATTCTTGGTTCAAGACTGAAGCAAAGCTTTCTCAAAGAGCAAACAATTTCGGTTTGCTGATCATACTAAGGTCCAACTCTAAAACTTGGCAAAATTTTAATTCAAAAGGTGCATCCATACCGATAGGGTCAGGTCCTAAAGCACTATGTTTGTCAACACAAAACTCCCAGAGGTCCAAAACTAGTTGCTCAGAAGGCAGCTGCATGACCCAAGTGATGAACTGCACGCAGCACGAGGCCAGGTTTGCACAAGGACTCCGAGCAGTGACAGCACCAGAGCAGTTAGGGAGCCCAAGTGTGTCTGACCTGTGTGTGCACCATGGAGCAAGGATCAAGGCATTACATGAGAAGTGCAAACCTCATCCCACCTCATCACAGGTATTACAGGCCTATGGGCTTTTTCAGCAGGACTTTTGTCAGTTGTCATTCCAGCTGCAAAGCATCATTTAGCCTGATGACTGAAGGGAAAGGCAAGTCACACGGGTACCAGAAACTGGGCCTCATCACAGGGCAAGCCCTGGTTGAAACAACTCACATCATAGTGAACAGCTACTCCGCCGTAGTAGCTGTTCTGTTTTGAATTTGCTCTTGAGCTCAGGAGCCCAATATGAGATATGCCAAAAAGCTGCCAAGCCTATTAGCTTTATTTAGATCTTTAAGCTTCACAATCAGTTATTTTTTGCAGGTCTATTTCACATTTTCTTCAAGGCTTGCAGATTATCTCAATAAAATACCTGCCGGAATATAGCAAAAGAGTAAAACATTACAGCAAGAGATCTATTACACTGCCTGGTCTTCTCACTTTGCTGGAGAAGCCTTAGAGCCTTCACACATCTCACTCCAACAAGGACAACACCTAATTCTAGAGAGTCTGGAGTAAAGTCTTTAATTGCTAAGGGATTTGCAAGCTATGCATTAATAGGCATATAGCACTTCACCATGACATAAACCCCACTGTACATTTATGAATGGATGGATTGCTTTGCCTCTAGCTTCTACATGTATCAAAACACAGATTTTTATCTTCAAATCCTTCCCCTTTCTGTTTAAGGAGGTGCTTAAAAAAAGTCGCAATAGTAGAGTATCATCTACAGTATATTTCTTATATTAATGTAACTTTGTAAATATCGTTAGGGTAAAATGTTTACTTCACAGAAGGCTTAAATAACCTTTAAGCCTGGTCACAGGAGCCACACAACAGTGCTACCCACCTTGTGTGGGAGAAGAAAGAAGCAACCAGCACCGAGGAACAAAAATAACTGAGCACTCTAAACAGAGAGCAACAGAAAAGCATAAAATCACAGTTCATTGTCTTGCCTTCAACTGCAAAAATTCTAGGATGAAGTAAAACCCACAGACGTGTCTATTAATACTCCAACTGCAAAATCCTTAACCCCTACTGATATAACTCCATTATTTCTATACCTCTCTCAGGAGACATCTTTGATCATGAAACAACAGGATTAAAATAACATTTCAGCCTGTCTTCAGCAATATACTCAATAAGATGCATTACTACTGTCATACAGAGATGTTGCCACACATTTGCTTAACTTTTCCAGGAAAGCAAATGAGAAACAAATATGTCTCTATAGATTTTTCTTGAAGTGATCTCATTTGAGGTATTTCATCCAAAATCTATTCTGTAGACTCGACACTGTGTTCTTGATAGTCACATACCAAATCTGAGTGTGAAGAAACATTTACCAACACACAGCACTCCATCAGAAGCAAGCATCCCAGGCAGCCTTCCAAGCAGAACCACTATAGGTGTGAATTACACCCAAATGGCTTTCATTTGTGTTACTACTTAGCAAAACCCTCAACAACTCCCACCTGTACAGGAGCTCATGTGCAGCAGCTGCCCTCCTTTCCCAAGGATTCCCAATAGCAGCCACACAGCAGCTAGAATGACCGAATATGGTTTCAGATAAGACCATCTCTTCCCACTGCCAGGTACCTGCTGCCTGTTCACATGTCTACACGAGGGTGTCATCTGCAGGACAGCCTGCAGATTCCTCTAAGATAGGAGGAGGGAAAAGAGCTCTGGGAAAGAAGAATTCAGTCACCCTGAGGCAGAGACCATTGCCCATACTCAAAAAAAAAAAAAAAGAAGGACCCTCAGTCCATCTAAAGCAGTGAAGACAACACAATTTATCTGAATTACCATGCAAAACAGGAGATGGTGCCTATGAGACCTGGCATATCATAGCAAGAGGTATGGGATGGTAGCTACTGACCACCAGACAAGCAGGATATAATGAGGAAACGCAAAACATTGCCAGCTTCAGGGAGCACAGGGGCATTTACAAAGGCTCTGTGCAAAAGAAGCCTCCGTGGAGGACTTGATTCAGAGGACTTGATTTGCAAGTGTCTTAGTCTGAGATGCCTCATGCCACCCTTCTGTAAACGACCAGGTCACGCTCCTATACATCTTACTCCTCTCTTTACTCCCTTACATTATTCTCCCCATAAAAAGGGCCATAAAAAGGAAGAGGAAAAGGCACCATAGCCACCTGCCTAGCAAACCACCAGGACACGAGCAGCTAAACTCCAGCGATGCCCAGATGCGGTGCCAGAAAGAGGGGCCAACATGGAAAAGTACAGAAGTCCAAAGGGCAGCACAACAAAATACAACTCTCTGGATACCTCCCCAGGTTGGATGCCATCACTAATCGAGGTGGAGAACAATCTTTCTTCATGCAGTAAATAGTTGGCACAAAAAGGTGACCTTGGGACACTCCACCCCTCTAATCTCCACTGTATGAGACACAGTAGCAGGAACCCAAGCCATAGGGAATATGCAGTGGAAGAAGAGACAGAGACTATGGAGGAAACCAAGCTTCCAAACTCCAGCAATACAGCAGCCACTAAATAGCCATACTGACAGAAACTGTTCCTAAACATCATAATATGCTTTGCTCATACTGGTAAGAATAAACACCACCTTAACAATGCAGCTTGAGTGACCTCATGACACAGCCCGTGCTCCTGAAAGGCAGATTTGCTGATAATGAACCCTTGTGGGAACTGCTGCGTAAAAGCAACCCATGGACAGCTCAAGGGAGCCAAGGACTCGTGGACCAGAAAGATCAGGCTGAAAATGTGACAGTGATGACAAGAATGTTGTGACTCCACAGGGGACCATCACCTAGAGAGACTCTAGTCTTGAGGAGCTGCTCTGTATTCACAGCATAGTAGAGTAGCACTGACATGAGAGGACTATAAGAAAGTTACCTGCCAAAGGTCAAGATTTAGAGCTCTAATAGTAGCTTTTCTATTATTATTAAGCTTTTCCAGTATCACATTCTAGCCCAGCCTAATAGATTATTCTTTCACAAGGAATTTCAGTTTATTAGACTCTGGAGAAGAGGAGCAGGAACCAGAGGGACACGCTCCACTTCAAAAGAGCACCAAAGGAACATGGTTCTAACCTAAAGCATTAAAAATTAGAGGAAAATAAGCACAAACTGAGGGGTACATAGCTCAGCAAAACTGAGCAGTCCATTCAAACCTGAACTAAGATAAGGGAATGACAACCATGAATTCTGAAACGACAACACAGTGATGTTATAGGTCAGGAAAAATCAAGAGCATTTTCAGGCAAAGAATCTCTCTCCACTACTTTTTTTCCCCCCTCCCACATAAGAATTAAAGTCAACTTCCAATGCAGGCAGACTATTCTGTGTTACTTCTTTGATACTTAGACCTCGCACTTGGCAAAATACCTATTGAAGGCACCAAAAAAGAAAGAAAGAAAGAAAGAAAGAAGGTAAAACTGCAAGTGGGATGTACTGCCTTGCTAACTGAAAAGCGGCTTAGGTTGACTGGCTGCAAAGCTAACTTGAAGGAATTTCACAAAAACCTGAAGAGGACAGTGGCTGAGGAACAGAAATCAATAGGAAAGCCTCCTTTCCCATGCTGTGTGCAGTACAGGTCATCCCTAATTACATCTATTATAATCTTTAAAATACTTCCTTTCTTAAATTGAATTTGGAAAAAAAAGATAGGTCGCTGCTATACAGAAATTAGTTCCAAGTAACAGCAGTCTATGAAGCTGCAGCCCCTCTATCTCCTCACTCCTCACAGGGAGCCCTGGGACATTGGAAGGGAATTCCCACCTCACTGCGGGGTTCCTGCTGCCCTGTCCCATCTGCCTGCTCATGTGTCTCCTCCTCGCACTTTCACCATTCCTAGGGAGCTCCTCGGCCAGCAGAACATGGGACACTCGGCTTCCCAAGGGGCACAGGAGCCTCTCTGGAGGCCTGGATCAGAATGAGCGACTGCCACAGCGCCAGCCCAGGGAGGCCAACAAGCCCTGAGACACTTCACAGGACATGGGCCATGTAACTAGCTAAGCTGCAGCAAACGTGATTTAAACAAACACATGCAATTATCATCTCTCCTCATCCTCCTGGAGGCCATGTGGATAAGCAGCTCCCAAAAGCATCCTCAATTAACCTTTCAAGTGGCCGCAGCACCCAGAAGATGATTTGGTCGCTTCTGTTCTGGCCACGGGAGAGCTCGGAGGGCTGAAATAGCTGCCAGCCCTTGCTGGCCACCCCTCGCTCTGCACACAAGGCTAGCATGGGGTATCGCTGCACCTCGAGTCATTGCGGGGCGCTAAGGCAACAGCTCTCACTTAGGATTTTAATCCAAAGCAGGTAAGTAACAACCATAGATCTCTCTCTGCAAAGAACAAATATGAACGACTGTCTCTTGCAGATCAATACCATTTATTGCTTACTTGAAATCAATAAAGCTTTTCTCCAGAGTGAATTCTTTAAAACGGTCAGGAGGTATTTCTGAGAACTAAATAGTCTCACTGAACAATATCATTAGTCCTGAACCATCAGCTTGACACTTCATCCAGAAAGCACTTTATCAGGGCTAATTAATCCCCACAGCTCCTCTCCAAGATTGGCAGAGCAATTTATCCATTTCTAAAACGTGCTGGGTATTTATGTCACCGTGGAGCGGAAGCCACAAGCACTAGGATAAACACGGAATACCAAAGCAAGCAACCAAAGCATCCACAAGCGGGGAAAACCTGGAGGACACAGCCAGCTGTAGCACTTGGCTTCTTTACATCCTCCTGCTACACATGAAACCTCCTGTGAATAACCCAAGAGTCTTCCAGATGTCACTTGACCGGATGAGTGGCAGTGAAAAGCAATTATTATTCAATTGGGAGCAGTTTTGCCTGTTGTTTGCTCAGCCAATTATCTATGCATGTAACTTAAAAACAGAGGAGCGAGGGAAGCAGTCACCACGGGGTCTGTGAACAAGAGCTCTTCATTGTATATGAGCAGCTAAAGCTAAATCTTCATTACCACAAGCACACTGACCTTGCCAGAGCAGGAAGGAGAAATTTCTAAACACCACAACTTATAAGGGGTTCTTCAAAAAGGACTTGGATAATTAACCACAATTCCCCAACATACATTAAAAGTTGGCTGAGCTGAACACAGATTTTCATTTTATTCATGATCCGTAAGGAAATAAAATAAAAAGAATCCCCTCAGCTGCTCCAAGGTCAATGCCCACCTTCTCCCTCAGCACGTACACGTGTAAACTCCGTGGTGATGCTCTCTTGGAAGGAATCATTGCTGCTCTTTCCAGCTCTGCTTCTGAGCACTAATCGAGCTCACACAATAGAGCAAGGAAGGAACTGTCTCAGAAAGCCACTCCAGTCCTCACTGATGGTCTATTCTAGCACAGGGCTTGTCTTACGAGGCTCAGAGAAGAAACACAAGGTTGGTTTTCATAATTAAAGAGGGCTGAATGATTTCAGCTCCAATTCTCCTGTTCCAGTTACAGGTTCAGCCAGCATCAATTCACCCTGGAAAAATCCATCTAAAAAAACTGGAAAAAGACCTGCTTCTCCCACTATGCCAGGAAGAATAGTCACGGGAACACAACCGGAGAATGGGACGGGTTATCAGGCCAAACACCAACTGCAGCTAGAAAGCTCTAGGGTTACCCTTAAGGAGGAAAAAACACCCAACTAGTCAACCAACAACACACTATCCTTCTCCAAAACACGGAGAGGGAGAAAATGCCCTAAACATGCCAAGCTAGGCAAGTGTACGAGTGTGCACCCACGTGCTTCACCCTAAAGAACCCAAGAACAGCACACCCTTCGGAATACGCATCCCAAATCTCCATGTCTGAGGCAAGCAGATATCTCATTTTGACCATTCCACTATTTCCCATTGACGCAATTCTCGATTCACAGCTATTTTTAAGAACAGATACCAGCTGGTGCTAACATATTTCTGAGATACCACTCTTATTTGGTGATCAAAGATGCAGCTTATAAGGCAGATATAGTCCTTGTGTTAAGAAAGCAGCCGTGACACACATCTTGTTATACCAAATGGTACCTACTGGTGCATGACTCTGAAATACCGCGTGGGCTTCTAAAAGCAGGAATGACAAACTTCTTCCCCTGTTCAATTAGGTTTTGTGTCCCATTAGACTGCCTGCAAGTCCTGAAATAGCTAACGTAGCTAATGAGGGCTTTAAAACAGAGCCAGTTACTCAAGCTTCTTTTTACAAGGGAAAAAAACAAGTACAAAAAAAAACCCCAGTAGTCGAGCATTTTGCTAAATACACTCCGTCACTTGAGCTGCCTGACTGCTTCCTAATCCCAAATTACTGCCCAGGGTAGACTTTTTTCCTCTTTTCTCCTACACTCTAATATGGGTACAGTAATGGTTAAGATACAAAAATTAAACTTAATCCTTTGCAGGTTGCCTTGAACCCTCCAAAATGCACCTGCTTCTCAGGAGCCCTATTTCACAGGGTCCATGGCCAGCCAAGGGCCTATCTTACCCTTATCATTCAATTGAAATGCCCCTAGAGGGGAACAGGTTGCCCCCTTCTTGCTAATTTCCTTACAAAAGCCTCCAGACCTTCGAAATCCACCCGTGAGGATAAGTCTTTTGCAGCACTATTTCCTTGCACTCACCCAGTCGAGCACACAAGCACGTTTCACTGCCAACTCATACATTTTAGAGAACAAGCTCTTCTAACACACTTCTCACGACAACACTAGCAAAAAAGCTGTCAGCAGGCATATAATATTCCAAGTGGGCATGCAAGTAGAAGCCACCCTGACAAAATGAGATCAACTAGAAATTACCTGTTCCAGCAGTGCCCTGCTCCCACACAGCCCCCTTCCAGCAGATGCTCCATCCATGTCCATCCCTGAAGCGCCCCACAGCATTTTGGTGATTAAAGCCCCGTTCACACATTGCCTCTCCCAGCATTGTCACAAAAACACAGGTGCAAGCCTATGCCCTGGAGCCACACTGCTAAATTAAGCCAAATGGGAAGCTTAATTTAGGGAAGCTTTCAAACCTGTGTCTCCCACCTCCAGGCACAGGTGCTGCTCACAGAGCAGAGAGCACCCAGGTGCAGTCACTGCAATGCTCCCAGCAATCCCAGGCAGACCTTTTCCTTTCCAACTTCCTCCAGCTCTCCCAAACTTGCAATTTCACCTCCTAATACCCATTGCTTTCTCTCCCATAGGAGATGTACACACAAGGTTTAAAGCACAGCAGCAATCACACAAACCAACATTTTGCTCGCAGTGATCTTGGACACATCTGCAAAAGGCTAAGCCTAGGAAAAAAATCAACTGAAAATACACTACATCTGTGACTAGTGCATACACGAGGACACCATTGCACCGGGCATGATCAGAGCTGCTCAGAAGTTTCCCCCACCAGCTGCTTTTCATGGACAAGGGCAACTCAAGAGCCCATTTTTCTCAGCATGGCAAAGCAGGACTCAAACCCGTGCAGGCAGGAGGGTCTCCCAGGTGCTGCAAAATCATCATGTTAGTGGTTCTAGCGCAGGGGGGAGAGACTTTTCTCAAAACCTTGCACATTTTTAGGGAATTCTGGGGAAGGAGTCAGGCCACAGGGTTAATTCAGCCGCTTTTCTCGGTAGCGCCCCTGGAAGATGACTCAGGTGCAAACCTTGTCAGGCCACGTGTGTTTCTCACGGCACAGCCAACACGTCACTCGACACAGCCCACGTGCACAGGTCCGAGCGCTCCGCAGGGCAGGGGCTCCGCGTTCCCCGGCCCTCGGGCACCCACACAAACCGAACACCCATCCAGGTGGCCCTTCCATCCTGGAACTACCCACCAAGGCCAGGTCACAACTTCCACACGCCTTTATTAGCCCTAGTCAAAAGTCTTGCTTGTCTTTTTTTTTTTTTTTTTCTCCATCTAACAAAATAAAGACCTTATAAGAACATGCCTCATTAATGCTTTTATCCACTTCTATGCAACTTTTGGAAAAAAAACTGAAAATAAAGCCGTTCTTAGCAATTCCACAGCCACATGACTGGAGGGGAAACCTCTGCAGGCGCCTCCCGCGGGCTGCTCCCGGTGCACACGGGACCCCGCGGGTGTTCCCGGGGCACGGAACACGCCTGGAAAGCCTCTCCAGCGGGAGAGCCGTTCCCACGCCCGGGGCTCGGGGCGGGAGGCCGCTTCGCAGCCTCGGCCGCCCCTGGGGCGCCGCTGCCGGCGCGGGGGTCCCGGGCCGCTCGGGGCCGCCGGCTCGCAGCGCGTTCCCGCCGAGCCGCA
>JAVCKT010022884.1:0-11297 GCA_032273925.1 Rhynchotus rufescens
AGGGAGGCAGCACGATGGACGGGGGCTACAGAATGGGGGGGTAAGGGGGATCGCGGTTCCTGTTCGGCAGCGCGATGGGAAGTGTTTCCAGCTGCTCCAGAGCGGCTGGATTCAGCCCCACTCACGGCTCTCTGCTTGCCCCCGGGCTGCAGGAGCCAAGGGAGCCAGAAGCAGCCGGATGCCCGGCTTAAAAGCTGCTAAGAGGAAGGCAAATTTGCAGGTTTGGGTGTTTTTTCCCCCTACATCTGAAAGGGAAGCTGGGATGAGGAACAGCCTGAAAGGCAGGAGGATGTGAAAAGGAAGGGGGGACCCTGGAGGTGGCACCGATGGTGACAGAGAGAAACCCAGGCCAGGAGGAAGGGGCAGCATGGGGGGCGCTGGGGCTATTTTTGGTGCTGGGCCACGTGCACACACGGGGCCGGGCGCTTTCACCCCCCGCTGGGGGGTATTTTTAGCCCAGCCGCCCCTGACACGGGAGAAACCCGAGCGAAGGCGCGAAGGAAGCGCCCGGGAAATGCAAAAACCCAACCCGGCTGCAGCGGGAGGCTGGGAGGGAGGGACCGAGGGGGCGGCTGCAGCCCTCAGGGATGCGGCACAAGGCGGGCAGTGACACAGGGGTGGTGACACGGAGGGGGGTGACATAGGGATGGTGACACTGGCTGCCCCTCCGGGGCCGCGGGACCCCCGGCTTCCCACGCCGGCGCCTGCCGCCGTCTGTTCGCACCCGCCTGCGAACAAGCGGCTCGCGCCCAGCCCTGCCGCCAGAGCCTGGGAAAAAGAGGGGAAAAAGGGGGAGAGAAAAAAAACAAAAACCCTTTTGCCGGTGCTAAGTGCCAGCACGGGGAGGGGGATGCGAAGGTGATGCTGGCACCGCAGGAGGGAAAGGTGGGACGAGTGTGTGCAGCGTGGGAAAAAGGACCCAACAGCTCCCTGAGCAGATAAAGAAAACACAGGACGGGGGGAAATGGGGCAAGTTGGGGCCCTTGGCCAGCACCTTCCTGCCTGGTGCACAGGGTCCCCCCGCTGCTGCTGCTCCCACCAGGGTCGCACCCCTAAGAACCCCCCAGCCCGTGTCCCCTCCCCAGCCCCACAGTCAGTGCTCTTAATCTCAGCCCCATTACAAGCAAAATAAAGACTAGAGAGCCCAGAGTGACATTCCAGATACTGGAACATATAAATTAAGGTAAGTGATAGTTACAAGACATTGCAAGACATTTTCTTCTTAAACAGATTATCAGAAGGTTGTTTTCCTTTTTTTCTTTTCCGATCCACAGAAAACATATAAAAAGCATTTTAAAATCTACATAATTCTCAACATGTTTTTTTTTTCCTCTCTTTTTTCTTCTTTTTAAAAAAGGCACAGTAAAAAAAATACTGGCACAATAAGATATGTACAATGCACCCATTATGGGCTATTTTCACTCGGCTTCGGGTTGGAACCGTCCAGCTCTGCCTATGGATGGTCCCTAGGGATGAGCGGCACCTCTGCTTCCCTCGCCCTTCCCGCAAAACCTCAGTGCCTGGATCAAGTTTTGCCATGGGCTGGGGAAACGCTGCACAGGGCAATGTCCCCCCAGGCGGTTTTGCTGGAGGGGCAGCAGGGACAGAGCTGGGACGCTGCACCGAAGGGAGACACTTGGGCACGGTGCCGCCGCGGCACGCAGGCCTCTCTCCCCCCAGCCTCCTTCCCCCTCCCACCCCCCCAATTTATAGAAAAAAATCTTTAAATTAGTCTCTATAAATAGTGCATAGATTTATGCTGCTGGAAATACTCCAGCGAGACGTCAGGAGCTCCAGCAAACGGAGCTAACGGGATTCCCGGGCTCCCCGTGTGCCAAGCGGGCTCCCTTGGGTGCAGCGGAGGCTCCCAGCCCCAGACCTCACCTGCGCCGCCAGAGCTGGGGAAGCTCCTGCTCCTCCCTCTCCGCTCCCTGGGAAGGGAGCTGGATGCAGACAGGGCCAAGGAGCCTCCATCTGCAAGAGGAGCTGGATCCGGGAGCTGGATCCCAGGAGCTGGATCCCAAGGCTGGGGGCAGGAGGAGCAGGGTCAGAGGCTGGGAGCGCACAGGAACGGTCAGAGCCGAGGGTTGAAAGACACAATAAAAAGGTCCAAGAATCACCACTCAAAAAGCAAACAACAAAAAGGCAGAGAAGCGAGCGGAGGTTGGGCCGCGCTCCCCACACCCTGCGTGGGAAGCTGAGCCCGGCCCCTGCGCCGAGTGTGTAAGTGCTCAGGAGCTGCCCCGGGCGGGCCGCGGGGCCGGGGCCGCACAGCAGCCTTCAGTACACGCTGTGCACGGGCACAGCTCGGGCCCCCGCGCCGGGGGGCCCCACGCACACGGCCGTCCCACGAGCCCTTCGGATACCGGGGAAGCTCGGGACGGGGTTAGAGACGGGGGGGACACGCGCGTGCCCCCCTCTAGTAAACGACGTTGGCGGGGCACCACGGCGTGTCCGGGTAGAGCAGGCAGTGCACGGAGCGGAACCTGCGGAGAGCAGAGAGCTGGGCTGAGCACGGGGGGGCCGCCGCAGCCCCAGCCCCGCTCGGTGCCGGCCGCGCCGGCTCCTGCCCCGCCGCCGCGCGGAGCCCCGGCACCCACCTGGAGGGATCCTCCTCCACGGAGAACGCGCCCTTCATGTGGATGGAGTTGCGCTTGTTCTCAAACATGCCGTAGCTTAGTGTCACCTGGGGGGAGCAGCACAGGGGGTCACGCGACCGCAGGGACAAGGGGCTGCTCTGGGGGTTAAGTGGGGGGTCTCGAACGCTTGGGAAATTCCCCATCCTGGAAAACTCTGCTGGACTCCTCCAGGATGGGCATCTCTGCCCCCTTCACAAGGATTTGAAGGGTCCTCTCCCTCCACTGCCTAGTTTTCAGGCAACTTGATGTAAAACTTTACCTGCTTGTGGATCTCTGTCTTTGGCACCTGGTGCAGGTTCTCCAGGTGCGAGTGGAAGAGGTTGCTCCGGATGAGCTTCACCCCGAGCACGGACTCAATGATGTAGCCAATGGTGCAGTCATCGGGCAGGCGGATCTTCTCTGCGGTGCTCATGAAGTGGCCGCCACTGTGGGAGACAAGGAGCTGCAGAACAGGGGCCAGAGCCCGGCGGGGAGGTGGCGCCTCATGGGGTCTGGTGTGGGACACCGGTGGGTCAGAATCACAGACTGAGATTGGAAGGGACTTCTGGAGATTGTCTCGTCCAATCTCAAGGAGGTCCACCTGGACACATTGCCCAGGACCCTATCCAGATGGCTTCTGAACATCTCCAAGGATGGAGCCTCTGCAGCCTCTCTGGAAAACTCGCTCCAGTGCTCAGCTACCCCACAGATCAACCTGACTCTGGTTAAGAGGCAACCAGGGCAAGAGGAACCCAACTCCCTTCCCAGCTTATTTCCAGATCCCTGCAGAAACCCCAGGATCTCCCTAGGACAAGTGAGCAAGACAGCAGGGCATATTTCAGTGTCCAGCCCCAATGACGTGGCACCTCCAAGAGTCTCTACAGGGCAGCAAGCCCAACACTCTTACCTGGCCCACGGGCTCATCTTCAGCGCCAGCCCCCGGCTGATACAAAACCCGGCTCCTCCCGTGGCAAACCAGAAATGCACCGGATGCTGGGAGGGAACGAGAGCAAGGGTGGTGAGCACGGTGCCCACCTCCACGCACGGGCCGGGGAGCCCAGCGCGCGCCAAGGCAGCTCCTCTCACCATCTTGTTCTCGCTGATCCTCTCGGTCGCCTGTATGGGCCGGTCCAGGCTGGGCTTCCCGATGTAGATGTCCTGCGTGTGCGGGTAGCTGGAGAGCAGCTTGACCAGCGTGCGCACGTTCACGTAGTTGTCATCGTCCACGTGGCAGAACCACCTGGGGTCACAGCGGGCACCGCGTTACATCGGACCGGGGCGTCCGCCTCCCCGTGACAACACTGGATCCCCGTCTCCTAAGGACAAAGCCCCGGGCGCCTCTTACTTCTTGCCGGACTCGATGAACTTGTCGTACTCCACGGCCATCTTGCAGGACAGGGCCTGGCGGCTGTGGGCAGCCGAGCAGTTGGTGTTGATGACGTTTCCTGCAGGCAGAGCAGGGGTTAAACCCCGGCATAGGGGCAGATCCCTCTTTGGGGACAGGTCTCCGGGCAGAGCTTTAGTGTCCTCCTGAGCTAAGGTGAGGAGCACGGATGAAGCGGAAGACCCAAATTTTGGCTATATATCTATACATATCTATTTATCTAACAATCAATCCATCAATCTATCTATATTTATACACATGCTAAGTATTTTTTTTTCTCAACTATGTGATGGGCAATCTGCAAGCTGACTTCTCCCGCTGGGATGTGTTCCCTGGCACGAATCCTGCATTTTCCCACCACGGGCCACCTGCTATTTGCTATTTGGGCTCAAAGGGATTTGATGGCCAGGCTCAAAGGGAGTCATTTGCATCAGGAGAATAGGGCGAGCTGGCCGAGGGTGCGGGAGAGCTGCCGAGCGCTGCGCTGCCGGGGGAGTCCTGCACATCCCAAGCGTTGCCCATTGAGCCCAAGGGCTCCCTGCTACTGAGTTGCCCACGAGCAGTCTGCGAGAGGGAGGACGGGCTGGGTGGGCAAAGGGGCACGGACTCACTTGCTTGTTTCTTCAGCTCTTCATCCTCACCGTCCGTGAAGATGAACGTCTGAAAGAGAAGATGAGGCGCCCTTGAGAACCGAGGTGGCATCACGTAGCGCTCCTGGGATCAGCCCCACACGGCACCTTGCTCCTCTTCACTAAAACCCAATACAGCCCCTCTAAGGAAGGGGCTGCCTAAGGGGTACGGCACAGCGAGCGGCCGAGCCCTATCCCCAAACCCACTGGAGAGGTGGGATCGGGGGACCAAAAGTCCTGCCTGTTGGACGGTGCATTCAGAGATGCTCACGCAGATATATCAATGAGGAGGAGGGAGATGGGAGCAAGGGGAGAGCAGGGGACACAAGCACCTCTGTCTCCATCCCCTGCTTTCTCAGGGATAAGGCAGCAGGGCCCACCAGGTGCATGGAAGCTGGGAAAGATGCTGAGAACCAGCACAACACAAGGTCCTCCAGCAGCAGCCACCTGCCCTGGGAGCTCCTGAACGGCCACCTGGCCCCACTCCTCTATTTGCACAGCTAATTCCTGGCATATGTCACTCGGGACGGGGTGGGTTCTGCTGCTGGAGGTAGGGGGGACAAGAAACACGTGCAAAGGAGGGGTGGGAAAGGCACCTCCATCCATCAGCGAGCGGCAAACAAAGCTGGAGGAGAGAAACCGCAACCAGCTGCCAAGCGCTATTAAAAACCAGACGTGCACAAAAGGGCACAGGATGAAAGACAAAAGGGCCAGGGGGAAGGCAGGAGCCGGCGGGGAGGGGAACGGGGACAGGGCTCTGGGGATGATGGATTACAAGTGAGCTGGAAACTCGCTGCCACCCATGGCTGGGGCGGCCCCGGCGGCGCGCGGGGTGTCGTGGCTTGTTTGCGGAGCCGGTGACAATAGCGGGGCGCGCGGGGCTGACTTTACTCAGGCGGGCAGAGTTAAGCGCGGCATTAGCCGGGCATTAGCATACAGCTGGGCTGGTTAAGCGGGACTCGCCTGACCCCGCTGCTGTGTTTGCTCAGGTCCCTGCGCACGGAGGCTGCCGGGAGGAGCAGGGAGGCGGGTGGAGGCCCGGGGAGGAGGCTGAGCGCCCTCCTGGCCCGAAAGGGGACACAAGGAGGGAGGAGGCGCAAAAGGCAGGACCCCAATGGCAATCCCAAAGCGCCAGGACGCCCGGGAGGAGCCGGCCGCGAGCACCACCCGTTCAGAAGATGCTGCCCATGCAGTGATGCTCCATGCCCAGCTCCATCCCCACGCCTGGCTCCATCCCCATGCGGATGTGGGAACGGGTGGCCCATCGGCCGGGCAGGCAGCACAGACAGCGTCTCCTTGCAGGGCTCGAAACGCCGCCCAGCAAGAGCCTGCAGCAGCTCCAAAAATAACCCCGCAGCTAACGCGGCGGCTCCGCCGCTATAAATAGAGCCCGGGGACAATTGTGTCCGAGGGCCCGTGTCGGGAGGCTTCATCCTGAAGATGCTTCTTCCCCTGGGCCCCCCCTGCAGCTTCCCGGCGCTGCCGGAACACCCGCTCCCAACGGGAAGGCGGGCTGGCACCTTGCAGTGTCCCGGAGCAGCCCGCCCGGTCCCGCTCGCGCCCGGCCCCGCCGCGGCCGGAACCCAGCCAAGAAACTCAATTAAAGCCCGAACAATTATAGCTTCTCTAATTAATTTGTCTGCATTTCTCCTAGATGAGATCTGCCCTTCCTGCGCAGTCCCCCTGGCCCCGCGCAGGCTGCAGAGCTCAGCGGGGCCGGAGCAGAGGCGCCAGCTGAGCCCGCGGGAGGAAACGGGCCGGGAAGGAGAGGGACAAGGAAATGCAGTGCGGGACGCCAAGGATCGGCCGCCTCCAAGGGCCTGACACCGATCCCGTGGCCGCTCCTTGCTAACAGTGCAGGAGATGCTCTGGGAGACGCAGCACGGAGCCGGATTTGGGCCTGCAGCAGCTCCCGCTCCGCAGTGGGATAAGTGGGATGCACCGCTCCAGCCCAACACGCCGGATACGACACCTCGAGACCCCTCTGGAGCCACAACCAGCACCACCAGCAGGACCAGTCCCTGTCCCCGCTCCTGGGAAAGGTGTCGGGGTCCTGCAGGCACCGCCAGCACCTCTCCCTGCTCCCCCTCGGGCCAGGACCGCTGCCCCCCGGGCACCCCAACATCCTGGCGGCCGGCGCCAAGGAAAGGAGGCTCCACGGTGGCTCCGAGGCCGCTGCCCGCCCGGAGCCGCTGCCTGGGGACGCGCAGGAAGCCTCATTGTTCTAAAAACTGCAGCTGGAAGAAACACAGGATGCCCAGGCCGCCGAACAATAGCTGCCACGGAGCCGCGCGGAGCCCGGGGCCGCGCTGCCAGCCCCTCCGCCTCTTCCTCAGGCCCCGCTTCTTACAATTTTATCTTTTTCTTTTTTTTTTTTTCTCTCTCTCCATCCTCCCCTTCGTTTCTCCTTTTCGCTGTGACTCACTTCCCCACCGCAGGCAGCCCAGCCGCAGCCCCTGGTTGCCCTCAGGGGTGCAGTGCAAAGCGCCCGAGAGCACCCAGGGCCCCGTGCTGCCTTCCTCTCCTTGCCCCTCCTCGCCACACTGCATTTTCAAGGGGGACAGGGCGCTTTCAGGGTGACGCACGGCAGCGTGACTGCCTCCGCCTGCAGCTTCCTCTGCAGCAAACCCGCCTGAAAGAGGAACCTCCACAGGGCGCCTCTTGGACGGCCTCGTGACACCCTCTCTGTCGCACAAATCCTGCCCCAAACCTCCCTCCTCCCCATACCAGGAGCAGATCCAACACCCTCGCTGTGCCCGGATGCCCAGCACAGCTTCAGGGATGCACAGGAGGAGCCGGGATGCTCAGGACTACCTGTAAAGGGACCACAACACCTTAACCCCCAGGACAGCAAGGACGCGCCATCTCCCTCTTGCAAAGGGAGCTGAGTGCAGCAGGAAGGAGGCGAAGAAGATCCTGAGCCACAGACACCGCTTACTGCGGGGAAAGTCCCTGTGCTGCTCCATAGGTGCAGGCGAGCGGCCGGCGCCGTCCCCGCTCCGGCGCGGCGGCTTTCCCGCCTGGCAGCCGGGGATGGGGGCATCCCCCGTGCAAGGCCCCGGGGCCCTCCCTGCTCGTCCTTCCAGTAAAAGGAAGGAGCCCACACTGTTTTCCAGCACCACAATCTTTAATCACCCCCTCGCACACAGCGAGCGCGTTGTGCAATTAGAGTCCCGCTCTCTTCCCAGTCCCGGATCCGACCCCACGGCCTTTCAACCCATCCTCCAAAGGACAACAGCACCGTGCAATGCAACGAGTTGCCCAGTGCTCAGACAGCACCCGTGTCTGCCAACACCCCCGCAGCGGCACGGAGCAGGGAGGGCCCCGCGCTCCCGCCTGCCGCGCCACGTGCGGCGTGTCGGCGCACGCTGCCGCCCTTGCCCCCAAGCACAGGCACCCCGGCCAAGGTGCTGGAAACATTCTGGGAGCCGCCACCGCACAGGAACGTGCTGTCCGGAAGGCAAACGCTTTCCTCCCCAGCCAGGAGCAAGGGTTTTTTATTATTATTGTTTGATTTTTCTCTCGTTATTCTTCTTTCAAAGCCTGCAATTACCCGGCCGCGCTGGAGGAAGCGAGCGCATCCCGCGCTGGCAGCGGCACACGCGGCCCTTCCTCCCAGGCATCTGCTCCTGCACCCTCGACACGGGGCCCTGCGTCCTGGGACGGCAGACACGTGTTGTACAACGGGGCTCCAAGCTCAGCAGGAAAGCAGTGTCCTGGACCCGCTCGCTCCTATGATTTCTGTGCCACAGACATTGCACTGACTGCCCTTTTTCTTCGAGGCCAAAGTTTCTCTAAGCTGCACTCCAACATCCCAGGGGTACAGACAGGACAACAGCAGCTGGATGTTCTCCCAAAGTGAGCAGGGAAAACTCCATAACTCTGCTCCTGGATTGTGTAATGCGGGGAAGCATGGGCAGATTTAGCAAGAAACCAAGATTTGCCCTCACTCTGCAGAAAAAAAGGCAGGAAGGGGGTGCCCATTGCCTAAGGCTATTGAAGGATCTTGGACTGCACAGACCACAGGAAACAGGGACTATTGTCTGGAGAACAAAGACTATCCAAGGAAGAACACAATGGCCATTCCCCCTATCCCCCAGGTTACCTGCCCCATTAACTCCTTCTTTCCAGGGCTTCTTGTGAGCAGCTCGGAAGGTTGGGATGCGCTGCCAGGGGAGGACTGAGGGAAGGCCTGAGGGCCAAAGGGGGCACTTGAGCCTTCAGCGGGAAATTCCCCCGTTGTTGGTTAGCAAAACAGCGGGAGAGCAGCAGGATGAGGAGCGAGGGGCCTGACTCAGACCGAGATGTCTCGGCTGGGGCTCGGCTGGGGCGGCTCCCAGGTGCAAACGCCCCGCGCGAGGCCGAGAAAGCAAACGCAGCCGGAGACGCGGGCAAGGAGGTGACGCAGGAGCCACAGGGCTCGGGGGGGTGACCCACGCTCGTGGGGTCCCTCTGCGCTTCCCCAAAACGGGGTCTGCATGGGAAGGTGGGAGCCGATTCCCACCGCTCCTCGGCAGCGCGGGCTCCTCCGCTGCCTCCTCGCCCGCTCGACGGGAGCTCCCGCCGCCTCCGTCGCGCTCTCGAGCTCCTTGTCCCTCAAGTGCCGCACGGGAGGCGTCACTCGGCGCCTTGGCTTGTCAGGCGGGCACCTCGCGGGCGGGCGGGCGGCCCCCCTGGCTCCGCGGCCCTCATCTCTAGGCAACCTGACCTGGACAGCGCCGGCTCCGGCTCCGCCGTTCCCATGGAAAGTGCCACACAAGAGGCTGCGGAGCCTTTTCTCTGCGCCGGGAGAAAAGGGGCTTTGTTAGCTTGCCCAGGGGGACAGCGTGAGAGCCGAAGCTCCGGGCTCTGGGAATCCAAACGGACAAACGAGGCAAAACAAAACAAAACAAAAAAAGGCAGAAGAAAGGGGGAGCTCCCAAGGAGGGGGAGGAAAAAAAAGACCAGCCATTCCCAGGATCATCGGTAGGTGCTTAAAGAGGATTCTTCCCCCTGCCACAGCTCTCCACCTCCTCCAGTGACAGCGGAGCATAAAAGAGGTTTCCATTAAATAACTGCACGCAGGGGAAATGACAGAGCTGCTGCCAGGCCCCAGAGCCCTGAGCAGAGGGACAGATCCCAGGCAAAAGACATCCATGCTGAGGGCTGGCTCCCAGGAGCAGAGCCCGCCTGGAGGCTCCAAGGGATCCGAGGCAACCAGGACAGACACTTGGGTTCCGCTCCCTCCCCCGGCCCTTCAGACTGCCTAAAAAACAGCTTGCAAGTGAGAAACGCGACGCCAGAGCCAGCCAGAGCCCTCAAGGAAACACGTGAAGACAGAAGGATGGGAAGGTCTGGACCTTCAGTTGCTTGGGAAGCTGTCTAATGATGAAAAGTGTTCCAGGAGGCATATGGCAAGACACGTTTCCTAAGGAAATGGATTTTTTCCCCCTCTTGCTCATTTTGCCTTAGTTCTTTGAAGGACTGTGCAAGAGGTTGAGCGAAAGACTTCAGAGCGGGCATGGATCAGGAGCTGCAGCTGCCCCAGCACAGGCGAGCTGGAGCCTAGGGCACATCCAGGAGCAGATCCATGGAAGTTGTGGAACTCTGCAGCTATTCCCAGCTCCCTGCACCTGACCAGGAGCTACAGCACATCCCAGGGCCCTCCCAACGCTCCGGGTGGGAGCCGAGGTGCCCTCCAGGCTGCAGGCACCCACACCACCTCACCCAGCACACATAGCCAGGCACCCCCCTGGGGGGACAGACCCTTCCCAGGTGCTCCCAGCACCAGCTCCTCCCCACACTGCAGGGCCAGGCCTCAGTTTCCCCATAGAAAGACACTTGGAGTTTCCATAGAAGTTGCTTGGTTGGAGCGATCCCAGAGCTGCAGTTATTCCATGACTGCCGCGCTCTGGCTCCCAGGGCGGGCAGCCTCCTGCCACCCCGGGCTCCCCATGCCCAGCACACCCCATGGGTGGGCAAACCGCGTTTCCCGCTCCTGAAAACACCATCCCCAAAACGCTCCCGCCCGGCGACACCGGCGAGCACAAAACGGTGGCGACGCTTGCGGTGCCCGGGCCCCCCGAGTCCCCGGCCCGCACAGGGACCGAACCAGCCCCTGGCCGACACCAGCCCCGTCCCGCGAGCCGCCCGAGGGCCCTGCCGCGGCTCGGCGCCCCCGGGGGCCCCCAGCCCCGCACGCCCCCCGCTTCTCCGCCGCGCTCACCATGTCGCGGTTGCGGGAGATCCAGGTGTCGAGCAGCAGCTCGAGCCGCGCCTTGTGGAACTTCTTGGTGGTCTTCACGGCGATGAAGACGTCGCGGGCCGAGATGTCCTCGGCGGGCGGGCGCGGGGCGCTGGCGGCGGGGCCGGGCAGCTCCCTCCGCGCGCGGCTCAGCCGCCCGAAGTAGTCGGCGAAGCTGCGGAGCCCCGCGGGGGCCCGGCCGGGGCCGGGGGCGGCCGCGCCCAGGCTCTGCAGCGCCCGCTGCGCCCCTCCGCCCGCGCCCAGCGCCAGCCCCGGCCGCCCGGGCGGCTCCACCAAGAGCACCAGGAGGCAGGTGAACATGGAGCCCACGAGGGACAGGAGCAGCTTCCTGCCGCAGCTCTTCAGCATCCTCCGCCGCTGCTGCTGATAACGATGCCTGCTTTTTTTTTTTTTTTTTTTTTTTTTTAATTTTTTTTTTTTTT
>JAVCKT010022884.1:20791-60326 GCA_032273925.1 Rhynchotus rufescens
CCTAAACATATACAAGTCGGAACAAATCCATGCAGCATTAAGAGAGTTCAAAACATTCCTTCCCAGATTGGTCAGTCATCAGACAAAACCCCTAGATGATATTTAGTCTCGGGCTAATGCCCCACCCAGCATGAATTTCAAACTCCCCACCACAGGCTGGAACCTCACACCAAGACACCCAGCACTGGTCACTCTTCTGGGTTTTGGGCAGTCTCCTTGAAATTCATCTCACACGGGTATTACGAGGGTGACTAGAAAGCCCAATGGACATTAGGAACTGCTGGCCAGAAACAGCACATATGGTTGTTGGGAAAATGGTCCTGCCTGAGTCCCTTACAAACCTTCTCACCATGGAGTTCTTCCAGGAACTGCCCAGCCAGGAGATGTGGAATGATGCTCCCAAAACCCAATTGGCCAAGAGCCTTTCTTCAGGCCACAATATATCTTTGTACAAAAGAGGAAGCATGAAAATACTGAGAGGCAACTGTCCTGTCTGGAAGAAAATAACTCTACCTGGCCACTGCATTGGCTACCTTGGGATACCAGATTCTTGAGGGATCAGAAGGCTGTACCAGGCACCCTGGAACTCATGGGCAGCCTCTGTTATCTGATATCCTGCCAAACCCCATAAAACGAAGAAATTCCTTGTTTCTTTCCCCGTGGTCTGGAAAGATTTGCATCAGGAAGGGTGACAGGCACTCTCAGAGAAGAGAGTCCTCAATAAAACACTCGCTCCTCTTATGGCTGGCGGAATGATCGCTCTCCTTTGCCCCATCAACATCCCCTTTATCTGCCTGACCTTGGAGGACCACAACCACAGATGACACAGGCATTTCCTCTGGGTATATTTCAAGTGTTGTCTAACTAGGGAATTAGCTACAATCCCCATTCCGAGACTGGATCCTGGGAGAGGGTTATCCGTTTTGGAGGAAAAAGCACTTTACTCCAGATTAGTCATCCTGTTTTTTACACTCAGAATAATATGACTTTTATTTTGGAATAAGCTGCTCATCTGGAACGGGGAGCAGAGAGAGCTAAGGCCCATGAAGGTGACGTAGGCACCTGCCCCATCGGAAATGGGAATGCGGCCAGACAGCTCATTTTGCACACACTGCTGGACAGGCATCCGAAAGGTCCTGTCCATCCACTACTGACCTGGGCTGGATTCAAACTGGCAGCCAAGAGGGAAAAGGAAACCATATTATATCATTATCTTTCACCTTGCTTCCCGTTTGTAACAACTCCATCCATTGCAAAACAACAAAACCCTCCCGTACCTCCCAGGGGCCGTTGGTGCCCATGCCAGGAGCCAGGGTCTGCCAGGGTTGGCATTTATCTCTCAAAGGGCTGGCACAGACAAGTTGTCATCTCTGTAGAGCCCCAAGTGGGCTCAAATGCAAAACAGGAAAGTTCAGGCACCAGCAAGACCTTCCTTTCCCAGCATCTTGCTTACCAGTTAGATTCCAGCCAGACTTCCCTGGAAAGGGATTCCATAGGCTGAAGTAGTGCCACCAAGACCCAGTCCCGGTACCCAGGTTGCCCCTGCTGTTCACATCCATGTGCTGTGCACTGTTGCCTGACCATCCTTACCAGAGGAATATATTATAGATGCACAAAGAAGTCTGGGATACAACCCAGAAATGTGAGGAGAAAGAGGGACTAAGCCTTCCCAAGGTGGTTGCTGTCAAGCTCTCTGCTTGTGCTGCACAATTGTCTCTTCTCTTGCAGATCGAGTTTCAGATGTCTCAATCCCCCCAGTCTAACAGTGTGCATGCGTGTCAGCTCTGGCCACCCTAATCCATTCATGTGGTTCCTATACAATCTCCCAAGAGCAAGAGATGCTGTTTCACTTATTTTTTCACATTGAGGAGATTCATGAGCTGGTTTTGCATTTGTTTTTCTTTCAAACTTGAGGCTTTGCAGATATTAAAATATAATCCAGGAAGAAATTTCTTTGTGAGGGAACAGTGTGGGATCATGGAAGGGAGAGAGGTCACAAGGGGAACGCAAAGAGGTGGGGGCGGCAAGCAAATTTTCATTTCCCTCCGTGTCCTTCGGGATTGAAGTTTATGCTTCCCTGCAAACAATAGTGGCCAGAATGAGACCAGTCAGAGGTTTCAGGATACTCCAAGCTCTCTGGAACAGGGAATTACTTTTTGCAGCAGGAATTTTAGATACTGTCCACATCTAGGACAGAAGAAAAACTCTTTGCAGGTGGTGAATGACAGAGAAGGCACCCAGGACCATGGAGAACTGAGCAGAGAGGACAGAATAAAACAGCTCTTCTGGTATTGAGTTGTTTGCCCTTGGTAAAAAAAAACTGGTAATTTATGTTATAGGGAAATAGAGGAACTGGCCAGGCAGGACAGGAAGGCAAGGCCCCATCAGAGCCTAGCGTCGCGCTGGGGAGATAAACAAGAATTCTAGAAATGTGAAGCAAGGCTTAAGGTGATTGCTCAATGCATGAGGAAATACGGGGCAAAAGCCAGATATCAGGGAGAGGAAGCTGGAAAAGGGCAGACTGATAGGAGCAGTGAGGTCACTGCTGCAAAAAATAGTGCAGGAAGATTTCCTGGACATGGCAAGCAGGCAGAGCAGTGAGCACACGTGCTCCTGCTCCTCCTCTTGCCTTAGATGTGCAGGTGGCAAAGGATGACGAGCCCAATATAAGGTTAAAATCATTCAGTAGCAGTGAATTTATTCTGGTGGAGACTCCTTAGACAGAAACCCGTTTCACAGCACTTGAAGCTGAGCTTTGTTTTGAAGGGTATGTTTTCAAATGACACCAACTCTCGAGCAGAGCCTCCAACAGTCCTGGCTCATCCACTGTTGCCTTTGGTTTGTGAACCTCTTGAAAGGTTGGATAGTGCAATGAATGGAGGTAACAGGTCAGAGACCTTGTGAGTTATGAGGACCTCTTCTCCCCATCCTTAGATAGAGATGTCTACACTGCTCTGAAAGAGCTGTGTCTGTGTGCCACAGTAGGCAGCAGTGCAGGGTTTGGGTATCTTCAGGTCTTTAAGAGCCCATGTCGGGCTGCTGAGCTTTCTCTGCTGACATAGAGTTGCCCAGTGTGGCAGAAACAAACCTGAAAAGAGATAAGGCAGAAACTGGTGTGATGCACAATAGCTGCACTGGTGGCATCATGGTGATGTGCCCTACCTGAGGATCTCACTGCAAAAGCATGAAGCCTGTGTGCCTTGAATCCATTCAAGACAGTCGTTTTTCTAAATGGGTGTTTGAACCAGCCATGACTCACTGTCAGGACAAGCACAGGACAGAGAGGCTGCCTTCTTGGTTGTGGTTTGATCTCAGGCTCCTCTGTGTGGTGAGATCATATCTTCTGGAGGCAAGGCACACTACTGGGCAAGAAGCCAGCTGACCTGAGGTCCAAGTGAATGCTGTCAGCCTGGTTTGTTTGGGTTACTGATATGCCAGGGGTCTTGAGGTTTATTTTGAGTTCATCTAATTTTGTCAGTTTTGATGGATTCTGCCTTACAGTCTGGTCATAAGCAGTTGAATGTTCATGCTGCTCTTACTCTAAGACAAACAAGCATCCATAAATCTCTGGGCAGAATGCTGACTGCAAAACACTCCCAAAAATGTTGTCCTTCAGTCCTCCAAGCTGTCCCACCAGCCTTAATACCCTAGCAAGCATGGAAGTCTTGATGAAAATCCTATCAAAAGGACCAGAATAAATCTTGTTATCTTGTAAGACAGGGTCACCCTTTCTGTGTGGCCGCCTGGCAGCAGATGGGGTTGCTCCTGGGTTGCCTACTTTTTTCAGGAAGTATTTCATCAATTCTTGCAACACACGAGTCTCTCAAAAATGCTGTTTCAGCACTTGGCTCTGCTATGGCTTGTTCAGTGGGTCACTGCACAAATTGAAGAACATTCCCTTATGGTTCACCCTTCTAATCCATCATGTTCCACTGCCAACAGACAGTGAGACAACATGGCATGTATTTGGTCTCCAGCCTTGTCCTCCAGTATCTCATAACTGTTTAGGATCTCAATAGGATCCTCCTCTATCTTCCATGTCTCAATAAGTCAACTGAAGTGAGAATATGTGTCATTTCCTTAAGTGTGTGTTGGTCCTGAACTATCTATGCCAAATTCAGATTTCACTTCTTTAGAAGAGATTCTTTGAAATATAGTTATGCCTTTTCAGTCATGTTTAGAAAGAGGAATCTCTTTCAGGAGGAGGCCATGCCTTACAATGCTCATGCTTAGTCAGTTTTGTTTCTGCAGCTCATCTGACTTCTTCCTATGCTGCTCTGCTTCCTTCCATATCAGTCTAATGCTTTTTGCAGTGATTTTTTAGGCTATACAAAAACTGACAAAATCAGTGGGAAACCTACCTCTACCAGTAACAAATTCTGTGTCAGCCCTTAAGCTTGGGCTAGTAGAAATCCTATTTTCTTGCCTCATTGCCTCACTGCTGTGTCTGAGTTGACACAGACTTGCCAGGTCATCCCAGTGGTGTTGGATATTGGTGAGTGAGAGAAACCAAGCTGACACAAATATGTGGAACTAGTTGATCTTTCTTTCCACCCTTGGAAAGAGAAGAGGAGAGGCAAGTTCTGTGTCTATTTGAAGAGGACAGCTGATAGCTAGTGCGTTCACAACAGTGTTTATTTGGATTTCCAGAAAGCCTTTGATAAAGCTCCACACAGACAACTCCTGCCTACACTGTCTGAGCTCCAGGGATCATGGGAACACTGAAAGGACTGTCTCCCCATCTGTGAGAGGACACAAGAAAGATGGTGACCAGCTGACTGGCCAAGCGGCACATTCAGCCGGACACAGATTCCCTTGGAGGGACAATGAGACATATTGAGAGAGGAAAAAACACTGTGTGGCCTACAGGAAGGAGGGGGCAGAAGAAGATTTGACTTCAGTGGGAGGAGGAAGAAAAGGCAAGGAAAGAAAATTAGATTATTTCCAATCAACCTCAAGGCAGTCTATGAGAAAGAATCTGTTGGCTCTATATGTGCTGCAAAAGAAGTTGGAAGCATGGGGGAATTTGGAAAGATTTTGGGCATCTAGGATACCCTGCAAAATCTCTTTGCCTCCAGGCAACTGATCTCTGCTGTGGTGACAATGACAAGAGGAGTGTTCAAACACTGCAGAGTGAGGCCAACCCTGCCACTGCCTTCTGTCCTCAATCCCCGCTCTGATCTTGTTGGGGTCCCCCTGCACCAGCCCTGGTAACGGTGCTTCCCAGGGGCATTTTGCATCTTGTTTGCCCTTCTTTTCCCATGGAGCAAGCCTTTTCCCACACGACTGGGCCTTGTGAAGGTGCTGGAGGTGGAATTGTCCCTTCCCTTGCAGCTCTGTTGTCTTCTGCGTGATTAAGGAGAGAGGTTGGCCAAAGCTCACGTCGCTAACCAAAAGGCCCACAGAGCCCGTAAGAGATTCCATAGTTTCAAAATACCTTACCTCAGACAAAATACCACACAGAGTAGCTAGAGAGATGCAGAGAAATGACTGCAGGCTTTCTCTTCCTCTTTGGGCAACCCATGCAAACCACACCAGCAATTTCTCCTCACCTCACAGGCAGGAGCTGTCTCAGCGAGGCCCCAGGCAGTGACAAGCTGCCCGGGGAGAGGTGTGTCTCCAACCCTCCTCCACCACTGCCTCTTTTCTGCCTGTCACTCTATAGCCATGACCTAGTTTCATTAAGGCATTTCTCAATTGCTGGCTTTTTCCTTTTTGTGCTCTCACCCGTCATTGCCCTCCCTCCCCTTTCGCACTGGCATTTGATATTTACTTGCAGGCCGTGGGGGAACAGAATGGCTTTTTCCTCGTGTCTCCCCTGACATTTTCCCCACCGCATTGTTCCCTGCCGGTATTTGGGAACAAGTGTCACATTCAGGGGAGCCGGGGCAGACAATGCTGCCTGAAGGTAACCGTACCACAGAGGAACGTATCACGTATCAGTGGACACAGGGCATCCGAGAGCTTTTGACTGTGTCTTTTTTAGGAAGAGCTTTCTCAGCTTCGGTATCTCCCAGATTAGGTTTTGTCCCCAGAGGAGCCTGTTGTGTCTCCATTGTGGAGCAGCTGTGGGAACCTCACAGCACAGCTTGGGACTGGGTCTTTAGGACAAAGCAGAAAGGCACCGGCACTTCTGACCTATCGAATGGATGGCTCTTCAAGCGGCCCAGGGGGACCGTTCTCTGAAGAGGAGGCTGTATCGACATCTGCTTCCCGGGGCTGCCTCTTCTGTACTCAGACAACCATCAAAAAGCAGGTATGGGAGGAAGCCCTGTGCCCTTGGCAAGCAGCCCCGAGGCAGACTGAAGGAAATGGAGAGGGTGACACACACAGACGCACACAGTACGGGCAAAATGAACGATGAAATCTAGTGTATCACATACAAATCTGGGCTTTGCCCAGCTTGGGTGTACAAGAAGGAAGCCACACAGTGAAATCATCTTGTCTTTGTTCTGTCAGAGCACTGTGGCAGCAGCAGCAACAGTCTGAAAACTTCTGGAGTGAGGAAATAGACAGGGAGGAGTCTGCCTCCATCTCATTCCACATGCTCTTCAGTCCTGCATTGGAAAAACCCAACTCATAACATCTCAGAGGCTCTCACTTGCCTGTCTCAGGCTTTCCTTTGGCATCTAGAGATTCATAAGACTGGGTTGCTAAATGCTCCCAGGTGCTTACTTAGGAAGGGATAGCCCGGTTTGTTTTGGGTCTGCAGCACAAGCTTGTGCTTCAGGATGCTTGTCCAGGATTGCCAGGAGTTGGCAGCATCAGCAGAGCCTGGCTGCCAAATCCCCTTGTTCTTCCCGCAGACAGGGTGACATCTAGACCAGCGACTAGTCTTAAGAGATCCTAAAGTCTCTTCTTCTCAGAGCAGTCAGCACCCTTCCCTTCCAGTCCCATTAAAATGCCTGATTTAGTACAGATACTAGATGTGTTTAGTCCATGTAAAGGCACTTCTGGCTCCTCTCTGCTGAGTAGCTGTGTAATCCCAGCGAAGCTCTGCTGATATAAACCAGTCATTGACGGATTCCTTATCTCCAGCCTTCTTGTGCTGACTGATCGGTTCCTCCCTCTCTTCTCTGCTGACTCTCTGCTTTGAATTCACACAGACATTTCATCACATTTTTAAATCCTGGTTCAATAAAACATTAAAGTACTTGAACATGAATGGGACTGTTTACTTACTTAAACCTAAACATGGGATCGAGTAGGATCAAGACCTTTCTCCTCTTGCCCAGTTTGCTTCCTCCAAATGCTTTACTGCCCGGGCTGCTCTCCTCTGAATTGTCTGTGGTTTCTTTCTGCCAGAGTAGAGTGTCACAGAGTATTTGCAGTTTCCCATTTGTGACACATTGGTTTTGCCTAATGTGACAAATGACCTTCTCCCTTAGTGATAAACCTTTTTACTCATCCCAGGCTGCATCTGCTCGTTAGTCACAGTTTGGCCTTGGAGATGCAGCTTTCATTTCTGCTCAGCATCTGCACTACAGCTGTTTGCCATTGACTTTCCCCTGTTGCCTTTAGCACTCATCTATCTGCTTCCTATTGCACTTGAGCTTCCCACGTTTCCTTTTATTATTCTCCGCTCGCTAAACCAAGCTGCCTACTTGCTACACCTTCTTTGAAGAGCAAGCGCTCGTCCAGGCTGCAAGGGAGCCCTTGGTGGTGGATGTGGTTAAGTATGTTGAGCTTTGCGGGAAAGCAAACACTTCTGAGGACGATGGGGTAGACAAGTGGGCGACCGATGCTGGGGTGGCTGCCTTACAGGGGAACTGAGGAGGGGACATGACCTGCAATCGTGTTCCTGAATGGGTTGGAGAGGTTCTTGGATGTAGGAAAAGCCCGTGCAGCAGCTGGGAAGTCTGGCCCACTGCACGGCTCTCGTCCGTGTTCCGCAGGGCCTCCTGCTCGCAGCTGCCGAGCCACTGGGGATGTGTGTGAGCGTGCGCTTTGTCACGTGTGGGCCTGACAGAGGTGTTTGGGAGCAGGCCCAGGCTTATGCGAGTGGGGCCAGCTGCCGAACACATACATCCTCCATACTAAAATAAAAGATGTCTTAGTGTGGATACAAAGCACACGGTGGGCAGGTCCCTGGATGAAGCCACTTCCCTCCAGCACATCTGGAAAATTGTTCCCATCCTCTGGTAAAGAGACTTCCAGAGGAAGATCTGCGCTAGCATTGTCTTCCCTTTGGGACATCATGGAGCCAAGGTAGGAAAAGCCGGAGAGCCTGGAGGATACAGGCTGTCCTAGAATATCTTACAGCTGTCCTCCTGGAAGCTTGGGGACCTGCAGGGTGGAGGAGAATGCTGGCAGAGTCACAGATGTCACAAATTCTCTGTATTCTTAGCAAAGGCATGGGACAAATGCCTTTTTTTCTGTGGGACGACTGGGACAACAAAGAGATATCTGAAGGTCTCTATAGGCACTGGTGAGTTCAGCCATTTCCTGAGCTCTTTTCTCCCATTCCTTTCACCCAGAGGAAGGACAACTCTTGCAGGTCTCCAGGAAGGACATCTTCACCAGTGGGGCTGGGCCCAGGAGAAAGCCTGGAGAAGCTGGAAGAGCCGATCCTGCTTCTGAGGAGAGGAGGTCTCACGACCCCGGAGCAACATGGTATCTTTAAAAATCATCACATAACATCCTGTGTCATTGAGGAAGGGGCTGTTGTTTTAGGAATGCTTAAAAGAAGGTGTCAAGAAGAGAAAAGAAGTTGGCGTCACGGTATCATGTCCCCTAAGGGAAGGCAAAATGGATCCAAGTAAAGGACCCCAGACCTTTAACCTCTGAGCAGAAACTTGGAAAGGGGGAATTTATTTTCAAGGCTCCCGCTTCAGAGTGCTGCCAACTCTCACAGGGAGAGGTGGTGAGAAAGTGCTTTAGTGTGTGAAGAGCAAAAGTGAGGATTTGCTTAAATCTCTGGTAACAGCAATTATGTCACAGCTGCCGAGGAGACGGCCCAGAGCTATTTTGTTAAAGATTGCAAACGCAGATAGGGGTAAATCAGGAAGCTCAAATCTCTCTTCAGAGGGGAATAAGCAATGAGGTTATTCTCTAGCATGGACGGATATGGGGTTGTGTGGCCTGGGGGCCCAGACCTGGGGGAGACAGGGAAAGAGAGGCACCTTTGCTCTCTCCCCGGTCAGCCTCGAACCCCTCTGAGCCTCCAGCACAGCAGAGCTGAAAGTGCTACCATGTCTCTGCTAATGAGCCCAAAACCCCCTTGCAGACCAGTCCTGGCCCCTTTTGTCTCAGCATCCTTTGGATGTTGCTCTCCAAGGCTCTGCCACGCAGGACAAACCTGCCAGATATTAATTAGGCTGGATGGAGAAAGGGGCAAGAGCTGGTATGCTTGCAACCGTCTCGGAGGTACAGCCCGAGAGGAATGTATGCGGGAATCGATGAGCAGCCCAGAGGAAAGGAGCCAATGGAGGGACGTGAGAGTGCATGTTAATGAGGGAGATATGCAGATGGGAGCTTGTTTGTTCCCTTTAGATGCTGGGAATGCTCCTGACAAGGGGCCAAGAGTTGTCTGCATCTAGAAGCTAATTGGAAGAGTTTGCAGTTGATGGTGGGGGGACATATCTTTGTACCTTGTTTTTCCAAGGGAAGCTGAACTGCCTGCTAATGGAGGGGAGGAAGGGTTGTTTGATGTGCCACTGCCAAGGAGCTATGGAGAGTTAGGGTTTGAAGAGACTGGAAGACACACAAGGCAGCTGATTGCAAAGTGCTCCAGGCACCAAGGATGGATGTACGTTGTCAAACAGCAGCTCTGATCTGGTGCAGAGTCACTTGGTGGTACCACTGAGAGGAAAGAACCTAAAGGCATGATTCATGTTATGTTATAATGCTGAGGTCCTGCTCTGAGAGTGTCTGCTCCAGCCTTGCTGTGTGCCCCAGGCACGGAAACCTCCTGTGTACAGGAAGATTCTTCTTACGAAATCTAGGAGCCTGCTAAATTCAGATGGTGCTATACCATCACGTCACAAATCTCTACAGCTTCTTTGGCAAGAGTGTTTTTGACCATACACCTTACTCAAGAGCACAGCGAATGTGGCAGAGGTTTCTGGCCACGTATCCCTATGGTACATGGATGGAAGCCCCAAAAAAGCCTTCAAAACATGCTCAGGCCTCCTGAGCACAGCAACATAGCCCTAAGGAGGAGACAGAAGGTATTATATTTACAACTTCTCCGAGTCCTTTCCATCAGCAATGCACACACCACCAGAGTGCCTTCGGCAGGAGATGGCAGCTGAAACAGGCTCTCTGGAGAGCACACTGGACAATAGCTCTGAACACACCATCCCTCCTTCTAGCAAGTTTATGTGCCCAGGGAGACTGACCAAGTCCTCACCCATCTCTCCTTTCCACAGCAATGTCGTCACATGCAAGGACAAGAAAGCTAGGAGGTCCCCATGGCCTTCTGTGGTAGAGATATTAGCACAGGAAAGAAGCAAGAAGAAGGTGCTGGAGTGACAGCTCATGGCCCTTGAGCCACTGACAGAGTGTCCATGTCCCCAGAGATGGGAGATCTGGGGGAATAGATCAGCACCGAGACCCCAAGGCTTTTAAAATCACCATCAAGAGCCTATTAAGCCTTAGGGCTGCAGATCCCTCTCAGTCACCTCTTCTCTGCCCTCTCTCCCCCCACCGTGAGAGTCCTGAGAAACCTCGCAGCGACAAAAGGCTCTCTGGGCTCATCATCAGCTCGAGCCCATCACCACCCTGCCCGGCCGCATGGACAGGGGACAGCACCATCTGCTCCGGGGCAAACGAACCCCGATGGCCAGATGCTCCGCTTTGCTCGGGAGGCTGTAAAAGCCTTGGAGCCGGTTCATGGGAACGCTTCCCTCTCGCCCGCCCCCTCCTCCCGCGCGCGTTAACCTCTTTACTGCCGCTGATGCCTTTATGGCAACATCTGAGGCAGGAGGAGGTGGCGGGCGCGGGGTGCCGCGGAGGTGCGCGGGGAGGCTCGCATCGCACGGCGGTGCGAAGTTCGCCCAGCTTCCTCCCCGCGTTGGGAACGCGGGCCGCGATGGCCCCTTCGCAGCGGGGCGGCTGCCGGGGGCGGTGAGAGCCGCGGGCCGGCGCGCAGGGTCCAGACGGGCTCTGCAGCACGGGCAGAGCGCGGCGGCGCCGCGGGGGGCCGAGGCGGAGGTGGCGGGATTGGCACTCACTTTGGAAGGGTCCCCGCAGGGGGGACACTCCATGGCCGCCGATTCCCACGAGCCGCCCCAGCCCCCACGGCCTTTCCCAGGGTTTCCCTGAGCAGCCCTGGCTGCGTTGCCGTGAATGCAGAGGCAGCAGAACCAGAGTCCCCTGGCTGCAAAACCATTCCTTAAAAACAAGCACCCTAACATCATTGCACTGAAGTTTTGTCCAGGGACGGAGTGGTGACCCCATGGCGATGGCGCTTGCTCCTGCACAGCACCTGGCTTGGGACAGTGCTGCCAGGGTCACAGTTAGCTGCATCCCACTCGGCCTTACAGAGTCCACGGGATATTAGGTCAGGAGCTGCTGATGGAGCCCGCACCCAGATCCCTCCATGCGCTTTCTGCCCCCCTCCACATCCCTTCCCGCAACCGGGCCAGCCCCTCCAAGGGTTAATCCCACCCGACTCCGGTGGGCTCGGCCTCTCCGGAGGGATCTCACAGGTGGGATGCGCAGCCCGGCGGCAAGACCCTGGCTACTGAACCCTGACAAATCCGCCCCTTTCGGCGGGAGCCTCCCGTGGCCTGGTTCCCACACGGCTCGCCGGCCGCCCCGCACCTCCGGCGAGGTCACACGGCCGCGGCCGCATCTCGCGCCGGGCGATGGGAATCCGATTAGCAGCCGGGCCGGGCCCTGGGAATGGGCGAGGGAAGGGCCCCGGCTGGTCGGGAAGCGCTTTCCCACAGCCCGTGCCCCCGCGCCAGCAACGGCGGAGGAAATCGCCCGTATCTAAATGCGTCCTGATAGCTGCGCTAATCTGCGGCCTGGCCCGCGGCTGCTGGTGGCCTCCCGGCAGCATTAACACGACACATGGCCCTCCTCGAGCCCGGACAAAGGGATGTTTTCTCTCCCTGCCGTCCCTTCCCCGGCCCCACCAGTCACGACAACGTCCCACCCATCAGTTCAACTCAACCTGCAAATTCCTCCAACCAAAACCGCGGGGTTTTGTTCCATTTTTTAGGGTATTTTACCTTCTTAAGCCCCTTTCTCCCATTTGACTTGGGGCCCTTTTCAAATAGGAAAAGGAGTTTTGAAATAAAGATGTAAAAAGTGGCTTGTTTTGAAACAAGACGTTTCGACATCTTCCAAATGATTTCCTTCACTACTTCTGGCTGAAGCCACGTGCTTACATTTGACTCGAATTTCAGCTTGCTGGTTCCCTTTGAAAGGGCACTTTTTTTTTTTCCAGTGAATACCCTTCTCACCCCAAATCAGCTCAGCTCCAAGATCAAGGTACTAAAAGAGCTGCTCAAAATCAGGGAGGGATGTGAGATCTCATAGCAAGTCATGTGAGCAGAGCACACTCAGAAACATGGTCTGAGTGGCTGGTCTGGATTTGCCATAAAGATGAAGATCTTCTCCATAAGATCTTTCAACAACCTCCTTGGCCCTCAAAATTCCCTTTTCTTGGTCTTTCTTTTTCCGCATCATCTCTTCTCCTTTTGCCTCTATGCCTAGACCAACCTCTCCCCCAAAGCTCTGTCTTCTGCAAAGTCCCTTGTCTGGGTGCCTTGAGGGATGTTGCTGCCAGGATTTGGGTTCAAACTCTGAGCTGATTTCTCAAGACTTTCATAACCCAAAAATCTCTGTTATAGCTTTACTGGGTTTTAAGTCTGAGCTTTCTCTTGAGGTTTCACCAGCTCTGCTCAGGATGTCATGCTTGGCCACATGCCCCAGGTTGGGTCTTTCCTGGGTCTGACTGCTCCTTGCTTTCCTCCCTAACCTGGAGACAGTGGTTTTTACCTTTGCATTAGCAGTTTATTCCACATCAGCTCTGAGGATGGGATAAATCACTTGGGGAGCCCATGGGACTATTCTGGGCCACCAGGGATGCTCCCTGAGCCTGGGTTTGGGAAAATTTCCCCCTGGCAAGAGTGTCCAAAGGCTGCCTCACCTTCCCAAGCATTTCCTCATCACTGCCAGCTCCACACCACCAGGGCAGGTGTCCAGCCTTTGGTGGGACTGCCTCCTCCACTCTAGGATTGGTGACTACAAATGTGGACAACTCTTCTGGATCAGGAGCAGTGATGATTTCTGTATCTACTGTGGAATGTGGGGAGAAAGAAGAGGCAGCGTCTCTGTGCCTGGCAAATCCTCCGCCACCCTCTTCTTGGCCATGCTGAAATGCGCCTGTTTTAACTTGTCCGTATGTCTCACTTGGGAGATGGACTGGAAAACATAAGGCAGATCCAAGCAGCTCTCTCCTCAGGGAAAGCTTTCAGCTCATAATAGAATGGGGCTTGTTAGATGCCTGATATAAGATGCAGCTGAATTTAAGAAAAAAAATAGAAAGAGCTTGAATAGTAAAGGGCATCTAGAGAAACAAGCAGCCTTTTCTTCCCTCTTCCACTGTAGAAACCACCCTCCCCATGCTGTGTGCATGGAGAGAGGGGCTGCTTCCCATTTAATCTCAGAATGAAGGCTGCCCCTATAATTGAAAGTAAATACATAATTCTTCCTATTGCAGCCCAGCTGCCATGGAGACCACAGCTCAATTAACCACAATGCTGATGCTCTGCACTCCATAAAGCCACCCAGGAAAATATTACAGACTTCTCTATAAGTTTTGATCCTGTGCTTACTTCTTGGATTTTACTCACTTCCAGAAGATGCCAAAAGTGCTTGAAAGGCACGTGATGCAAGTTGGCATCATCTGTGGTACAAACCATGCTCAGACTTCCCATAAGGGATGTACGGGGAGGGCAGGAGCTACAGAAACCAGCTGCCATAAAATGTGGGCTGGAAGGAAAAGCCCATATATACAGGGAACTTCCAGAGAAAGAAAGGAGAATCAGCCCTGCTAACTCTTCCCAGGAGGACTGTAGATTGGCTCTAGATATCTTTTCCTAGAAATCTCACAGAGATACAACACTTACAATCACAGTTTCTTCTGATCATGTGGATGGCAGCTTGTCTGGGAGGCAGTGGAGCTGATGCAGAAAGGATGCACCCCTTCAGACTGTGAAAGGTTGGCTTCATGTGACAGCCTGTACCTGGGACCTGCAGTGACCTGCTGCAAGGAGCTGGCTTTGCAAGAGGCTCTACCTTCCTCTTGAAAATCTGCTGGACTCCCTGCAGTCCCAGGGACTATTATAGCCAGTCTGCAGAGCAGGGCTGAATCCAAGCCCCTGCCCATGTGCAGCTGGCGAGATTCCTGCTGATGAGGGAGCACCAGAGTGAATCCACCTGGGAGGCCACCTGTGCTAGGGGTGGTTTGCAGACCCCTCGGCATATCCCAGATTTACTCCTACCGAATCCGACCCCTCATGTCCAGAGGAGCAGCAGGCTCCAGCAGTTGCGTGGAGCCTGTGAGCTGCGGAGAGACCCGAGGCAGGGACCTGGCGCAGGCACAGGAAATCCAGCTGTCAAGAAGACTCCAGCGAGCTGACCTATCCCTGCCCCGCGGCACCTTTTTCTGGTGCGCGTTTGTGTTTCAGACAGCGCGGATCCTGCCGGCCAGCCCTTACCTGCCAGCATCTGTCAGACACCGCAGTAAAGAGTAGCCCCAAGGCACGAACAGCCCGCCATAGGGGCCGCACCTATATACACCCCCGTGATGCAACATCTTGCTGTGCAGCTGCTCTCCTCGCTGCCAACAGCCCCCACGGCGCCACCGAAGAGGGGTCTCCAAGCCTGCCTCATAAATAAGAGCTTGGCACTTCCCCAGATGTTCGTTCAGCCTCGGCACTGAAAGTAAATCTAGGCAAAAGCCAACAAAACACCCCTTTCTGCCCCAAGGAGAAGCACTGGGCTGAGGAGTTACTCCCCTCCAGTTCCTGGTGTAGCGTGAGGGATCCTCACCTAGGGCTAAAGCGTGGACTTTAGGGCCCTACGTATTAATCACTCCTAGGACCTGTCATTATATCACCTGGGGCCAGCTAAGCAGGGATTTGTGCTCCCAGAGACTACACATGACAGAGGTTTCTCTCTAGCAGGACTTCTTCCTCAATACACTGCCTGTAAGAGCACTTCATCAGGAGCAATACATCAGTTGAGGAGATGTGTTGGATGTTTGGATCAGAGGGGTAGCTGTCCGCATATCCAGGACAGAGAGTGTCCCCAGGCTAATCCATCTGCCTCACGCGTTTCATTCAATGCAGTCACAGAGGGGTTTTCACCCAAGGAAAAGAGATGTGGCCTTCTGGAAGATAAGTGCTATGGCCTGCCTGTGTCCCAGGTGCCTGCCCTCACTTGAGATCTGGAAACAAAATGAGAAGTTTAGGAGTAAAGGCATCATTCAGTCAGAGGAGGAATGAGGAATAAGGAAAAGGGGCTGAATTTATAGCTTCTCGGTTCAGTGTTTGTCATGGACATGAAAGTCGGGAGCTTGGAGAAGATTAAAGGCTGAATATTTCTTTTCTTATCTCCTCCACCCACAGAAACCAAGGAGCCAAACAGCTTGTGATTTGTTCAAGACCATGTGGAAAGTCAGAAAGAGAACCAGGAAGATTATCTTTTTTTTTTTTTTTTTTCATCCCACTCTATGTTCTACACCCATGTCTGCAGTCAAGGCTGTTCTGCTACCAAACCCTGGTCTGTCCTACTGCCCAAGGCCAAGCCTTGGCAAGGCTTTACTGGGGACCTACAATCCTATGTTCACGCCCCTTAAGTGCTTTTAGGCTGGGTGCTTTTAGGTTGGGTGACACAGATTGTCCCAAACAGCTTGAGATTATCAAGGAAGGAGCAGGTATCAGTGAGGGACCCCTTTGACTAGCTGATGTCCCTGTGAGCACCAGGGCTGAGTGGAAAATTGTATCCTCCCCAGTCCTCAGAGAGCTTTCCAGAGGTACGGGCTGACTCTTTGCCAACATCTCATTTGCCAACACCCAGAAGAATTCCCCGGGCATGGCTGCTCTTAGAGGGGTGAGAGGTGAGCCCAGAGAGCCACCCCAGCTCAATCCGTGTTGACCACGATATGGAGACCCCAACGTGGTGGCAAGGTGAGCTGTGCCTTTACCACACAGGTTGTTGTTTCTAGGTGTCACTATGGGGGTTTCAAAGCAATGCAGTCTAATTGATGATAGGTTGTGTTGTGTGTGACAGCAGATGGCAGTTAATAAACACCTGGTCAGGGTGTTTGTAGAGCCAAAAATGATCACTTGGATCCCACTGAGCACTGAAGCACGGTAGCTCCTTTGCTATTCTGGACGTACTGTTTCCATGGTGCACCTTGGCACCTGGAAGCAGCGTCCAGCACCAAATGCATCACAGAAAACCAAGATACTTGGCTGAGAACATGGGAGACATAAGCTAAGGCCCTGAAGGGACAAAGCTGGGACTGCAGAAGAGCAAGAGCCATCTGGCAGCTCTGCACTTCCAGATTGTCTTGACCTCGTCTGGAGGAACTCACCTCTTCAGCTCATCTGCAGGGTTTATTTTTCCCTTGGTGCTTCCCTTTGGAAAATGTAGACCCTCATTCCCATTCCTGAGCTCCCTGGGGAGCTGGAGGATTCCTTCACTGTTTTTACAGTTTGTGCTGCTTCCCCTCTCCCTCTGTTTTCCTTTTTCTCTTGCCCGTGACGTGAAACTTAACTAAATCCAGGGAAAAGGATGGGAGAGGGGGACAAAATGCTAACTCTGGCTCACTCTTTCTAGAGAAACAATTGTAGGATGCAGTCAGAGCAGCCAGGGACTGCCATATGGGTCGGCAAGAGGCACCTGAGTAATTAAAGTCTATATTCTTCACCTTATCCAGTGGGATTTGGAGTCTTTTAGTGCTAGCCCTGATCTGGCTGCACATGAGAGCCAGATGCCCCTGTTATGGAAGGATGTACTTCCCCAGGGTCGTTTCACTTGCACCTTCTCAATGTGGGAGGTAGGTATCTGTAGAGCTTCTGCCCTTCTGGTTGTCTGGGTGAGATATTAGGGGATTTTTATTGCCAAAGAAACCCCGAAGATGCTCTCAGTGAACTGCATTTTGGCAGTTATGGGAGCATATCCAAAGCCTTGATAGGCTGCCTGCCTTGCTTCAGCTCGCTTGGAAGATGACACGTTTTTGGCCCATGTGCTGGGAACTGAGCAGAGAAGCTCCAAAACAGAGGGCAACAATAAAAGACCCCTGTGGTTTAGCAGGACGGGGCTGTAATCCTCCCTCTTTCCCTCGTGGGAGATGCAGAACATGGGGCAGTGACGTCAGCTCTGTCGGGCAGGTATTTTCTCCCAGTAAGGCTGTCCCCTCTGTGGACAGAAACCTGGAGAAACTCGATGCCTTCTCCTCGGCTCCATCGCCAGCTTGGGGACAAGGGGCAGGGGACAACACCCTTGGCAACGGTCCCAGTCCAAGGGCCACAAACTGCAAACGGTGGGAACTACAAAGGCGCCCCGGTGCACGGAGTGGGGGCAGGACATAGGCCTGAAAGCAACAGCCTTAGAGGGCGAGATAAAAGGCCGGGAGAAAAGAAAGCACCATCTTTTTTTCTTTTACAGATCAGCAGAGGGAGAGGAGGAACCATGGCAACGGCGACGTCCTGGGCCTGAATGCTCCTTGGTGCAGGCCCCGGCCTAAGAGTCCTGCTCCGGTCAGACCTTGCCGTGTCAACCTTCCCCACCGCGAGGCCGCCTCTCCTCCTCATCCTCGCAGCTATCTCCTGAGCTCCTGGCCTGCTGCAAGGACAAGCAGCACCCCAAGACCAGCAGCAGGAGCAAGAGAGGTGGCCCATGAGCCAAGGGAGGAGGAGGAGGAGGGCCAGGCTGTTAACAAACCTCCCCTAACCAGGCTGGGCGCCGGGAGGATGCCCGCATTGATATTGAAATCAGGAGCCATCCATCACGCCGCAAACAGGCGCCTTTCAGGGGTGGCTGAAAGGAGCCCCTCTCGGAGGGAGGGGGACAGCTTGTCCAGGGGACGGCCCAACCATGGCGTGGCAGGTGTGACATGGAGCCCGCCGCTGTTAGCGCCGGCCGCTCGGTCATTCATCGCTCCTGTCAGGGCGACAGTGGCCAAGACGAGCGCTCCCCAGCACGGCCCGGGGGATAGCGGGTGTCCCCAGGGTGCTGGGGTGGACACGGGGCTCTGGGGACCCTCTGTGAGGCTCTGGCGAGGGAATCTGTGCTGGAGAGGGAGGAAGAGATGGGAATTTGTGTACCTGGAAAGGAGGCAGCAGCCCAGGCAGGTGTGGGACAAGTGTCTCCTGTGCCAAAACCGGGCAGAGATCCAAATGCCGTTTGCCTTGGACTTGTGCTCCCGCCCTGGCAAGCACAAGCACAGCTTTGTCCTTCCACCACGGAGCACGTCCAGGTCTTGGCTGAAGGCAAGTGCCATGTGTGATGAGAGATATGACAAGACATTTCACTCTCTGGTAGGATCAAGCGTCCTGTGACTACCTGAGTGCTGCCCTCCTGGCCAGGGTGCCAAAGCTTTCTCAGGGACTCCTCCAGCAAAGCCAAGGAGAGATCAAAAAGGCTGTCTGATATTGGCTGCACTCAGGTGGTCTAGTCCAGCATTTTGAAAAAGAACGAAAAGAAATTGAATCTGATTTCCTGGGTGTCAAAGCAACTTTTCCTCCAACTTGAGGGCTAGGATTAGCTTCAGAGGGGACTAAACTGAAGGTGGCCCCCTCCTGCTTGGGGTGACATGGATGAGCAGGCTTGTGAGTAGCACGTCCACTTCACACCAACATGTCCAGTGGCAGCTCCCCTAGTGCCACTGCTGGAGACTAAATATGGGTAGCAGGACCATGGTATCATCCTGCAGGCTGTCACTTCTCTTTTAGCAGATATATTAAGAGTCATCCCAGAGTCCTGCTGCTGAAGCCAATGTGTTTAAAACTAGAGCAGTGCCAAATTTGTCCCTGTGCGCCTCAACACTCAGCCTTTGGCCTCAGCTCCTGACACCTGGACGCAATCACGGAGCCATCCGGAGAATGGGAAAAGACCATTGGGACCCTGTTCTCCAGCAGCTGCTGTTTATTTATTTACCCGGGGCCCTTCCTGCCTAGGAGGGGGAGAGCCAGGACACAAAGCGCTTCCCCATTCCCTGCAAGTGCTACCCGGGGAGAACACTGGGTGCTGGGACAACCATCGTCTTGGAGACAGCGGCAAGGTGGGAGCATCCGCTGCCGAACTGCAAATGCTACAAACGCTGGCGGCAGCTCTGGCCTTTCCCGGCGCAGAGCGTTCCGGGGAGCAGGGAGCAAGCCCGGAGCTGCGCGCCGAGGAGCGCGGCCAGCACCAGGCCGTGCGGGAGGTGCCGGAGGAGACACGCGCGGCCGCAGAGCTACCCCTGTGCAAGAGGCGGCCTTCAGCACTTGCATTCTTTTGCTTTGCTTCCCGTCTTTTTTTCCCCAAAAGAAAAACCATGCAAGCGCTGGAGTTAATTAAAGAGCGGACAGAGCGGATGAGAACTGCTGGAGTGCAGTGATGAAAGCAATCCTGCTCCAGCAGGAAAGGCATCTTGCTTTGCAAGGGCATCCCCCCATCCAGCACCTTGCACCCTCATGTGCTAGTGAGGCTTGGAGTACTCCCAACAAAACATAGCCTAGGTTTCATGAACTGAAGGTTCATGCATGAATCTTCGTGCATGAGGTTCTAGGTTGCATGAGGCAGGATGCCACCAAGACAGGCTCCTCTTCTAGCATGGGAACTGGGGCATTTACACGAGGATGCAGGTTCTGCCATGCAGGGGCAGCCAGAGGAAGGGGCACCATCCCAGGCTGCCTCCATGCAATTGTGCTCATCTTAGGAATGGCAAAGGGAGTGAAGGGAAAAATTAAATGTGCACCTTGATCTGTGAGATTAGTTTCCCTTTATTGTTGTAGAAATAAGGAAAAATTGCTAGACACACTGCTCTGCCTCGTTGCCAGCTAAGCTGCATTGGACTCGCCAGCCTGATCATGATGCATCTCGATGTGGTTTAACGCTTTTGCACTTGCACCATGACCATGGGCTCATCCACTCCTGGCTCTGCACACTGCAGTTGTCCCCATCAGGTTGCCTGCCTGTCTCAGCCCCCCTCCATCATCCCCAGGGATCCTGAGGGCTGGGAGGGTGATGGAGAGAGGTGGGATGCCCACATGGAGCGGGGAAATACAGGGAAAGCCTTCCTCCCTGCTCTCCGATGGCCTTCACTGTAAGGGTAAGGGATGGAGGAGGAGGAGGCTGGGGTCAGCCACAAGGTGTCCAGATACAAACCCGTGGAGCCTGTATCCTCATGGAGCTGGACGGAAAGTTCCCAGGCTGGGGAAAGCCTGGCTGTGCCGGGAGGCTCCTGCCTGCTGGGAATAGACAGTGTGATCTAGGCGGAGAAGTATGAGCGCTGTGGGGACAAAGCCAGCCAGCTCAGCAGGGCCCAAGCCAGGCCCTGTGCAAGGAAACCCAGCACTGTGGACAGGGCAGCCTGGCTCAAGCAAGGGCGAAACGATGGAAAACCCATCGCTGCACGTGCTCCTGTGTCGGGAAGAGCCGCAGCATCGTCTCTGACCTCCTGGCAGGGCGCAGTCCTGGGCGGTGGCAATTGGAGGGACCAGAGCCCAACACAGCAGCTCTTGCATTTCGGGCCATGCAGCAAAGCCTGTTGGAGGGGAACCAACACAAGCCGTTTCCTAATGGCTTTAAACCTTCCCTGCAAGAAGGTTTGACAGGGCAAACACACCCGGGTCCATAAATTAGCTGTAATGGCTGCAGCCCCATTGTGTAGGAAATGGCCCATAGAGCTCAACAGCTCGGCGCGGCCCAGAGCGCGAGCAGAGGCGCTCTGCACATTCGTTATCCCCTGACACCCAGGGCAGCTGCAGGAATACCTCATGCATGAGTTTAATAAAAAGCAATCGTGTCCTCCTGGCTTGGCACATTTGAGAATGAACCCACGGAGATAACGGGCCCGGGCTCACAGCGATAAACATGTCAAGATAATTGAAGTTATGTCTTTCTTTGAATAAAAAGGCTGAGATCCTCCTCTGATGCAAGGCGATGGGGGCTCCTTGCAGTCCGTTAGTCACCCATGCTTCCCTCGGTGGACATAGGGGCTGCAGAATAGACAGCAGCGGAATGGGATCCAGCAACCAGATTTTGTGAATTCACATTGTCCACAAAGGTCACTGTTTGGGCGTGTGTGCCAAATTCTCATCTTTTCCCATCCAAAATAAATCTGGGATTATTCATGTGTGTGTGTGCAATGCTATGTGGGAGCTCTTCTGAAGGTAGATAAGCTGCTTGCCCAAAAGGGGACCCAGCTCCCAAGGTCAGGAAGGATGAGGTGCTCAATGGACCCTAGGACCATTGAAGAACCCCAGTGAAATCTGGAAAGGGCATGATCCCAAGTTTAACCAGGACAAGCAGGCTAAACTTGGGAAAGGCAGCATTGAAGAGGAAAAGAAATCAAAGCCATGGTCCAACCCAATCCAATATGGTCCAACCCATATTCCCGGAGGAATTTCAGCGGGAAAAGCACTGGCTGAACTGGCAGGGCTGTCGGGGCTCCTGGCGGGCAGCATCTCCCTGCCGCGGCGCACGGCGAGGCCGCCGGGCCGATGTCGGGGCTTGCCTGCACGCCGGAGCAGAGCAAAGCAGCTATTGTGGAAGAAAGTATGCTGGAATGCGGCACGCCCCGGCCAGAATAAAGCTGCTTTTTTTTTTTTTCCTAATTTAACTTAATCTACTATTTGTTTTTATTATTTTTATCATCATCAGATTCAGCTAATTTGGAAAAGCTATTCCAATTAATTTCCCGGTGCAGACAAGCCGCTACACGCCACAAAGCCTTTGTTCGCTCGGCGGGGCCTGACCAGCAGCTTTTCTATTCATCTGCAGACCAGCTCCTTCCCTCCTGCCTCCCGCTGCTCTTCTCTACGTCGTCTCATCCGACCATGCGGGGAGCAGGTCTGGGCACTTTCCTGGGAGCAGGGGCACAGCGGAGAACTGCAGGAGAGGCCGTATTTAAAGTGAGGGAAGACAAGGCTCTTGGCAGAGCCTTGGATAGACACGGGGCTGGAGCTGCTGTGCTGCTGCCAGTCAAGACACTCGCGCACTCCCCAAACCTCTGTCTCCAAGCTCATTTTCTGTCTCTGGTTTTGCAGCCTGTTTCTATTTTTCACCCCCCTCTTCTTCCTCTCTCTTGCTTTCTGATTCCGTGGTCTTTCCTCTCGGCACTCGGGAGACTTGGCACTCTGGAGACTTGGCGGGCACTTGTGCCGGCTGGCAAACTCGGGAAGGCCACAACTATGCACTGATCTCCCGAAGCAGCCTGAACCGGCTCCAGTGCATCCCGCGCTGCGGTCTGCACAGCGCGGCCAGCGCGGGAAGAGGCTCCTGCGTCGCCTGTGGCTTTTCTTGCCCTCCTTCCCTCCAGCAACACTTCAAACCTCCACACAGGACCGCCACGAGACATTGCAATGATCAGGACATCTTTTTGGCACCATAGCTCCCTTCCCGAGGTTTCCTCTAAAAATCAGCTTTGCTGCACTGGCAATGTCCAGGCTAGCTGTGGCCACGCTCACCGGAGCGAGACCTTGGCGCGTTGCACAAAAGCAGCCGGCCGCTTCCGTAGGAGGGATGTGTCCCCGTCCCCGCCGCCTCCCGCGGCTGTTTGTGCAGCCCTGATTTCCGCACGCGGCCTCTGATCTGCGCCTGGTATCTACGCCCGTTAGGGCGAGATTAGCTCTTATCTCTGGCAGGCAGCAGTGCCAGCCCTGGCTCGGGAGCGGCTGCTGCTGCCACGTGGCCCCGCGCCGGGCGCACGGGCTGGCACGGGAGAGGACGGACCCCATGGTGGGACAGGACAGGGAGCCTGGATCCGAGCTGGAAGCGGGTGCTGGTCCCTTCCCTCATGGAATGAGTGCCCGTGGCTGCATGGGGCTGCCCTGCCGTGCACAGAAGTGCTTGTCCTGCTGCAGTTTCGCTCCTGGAACAGCCAGTCCCGATGGGCTCGTGGCACGAGAGGCTTTTATGAGGCTGCTCAGCCACAGCATGGGCCAGTCTGCAGGATCCCTCCTCCCGGCTGGGCCACAGGACATTGCCTGGCTTCCCGCTGCATTCCCTGCAGGAATGCCTGCATCTGTGGCCATGCAAGAGGAGCACCCTGGCCCTGATGCTTTTCCAGGATCCTTTTGCTTTTCGGAGCCCACTAAGCTCCCAAACTTTTCCTACCCTTGGGGAGAGCAGGTCTACCCCAGGCTCAGGAACTGGGTACATTTGTACTCATTCAGAGGAGCTTTTGGATAGGAAAAACCAGGTGTCAATTTGGGTTCTTACTCACAGCGAGGCAAACACTGTAATGTCTTGTTGCCCTTACATGGAGATTTGGGTGGATTCAGCAGCGGTGCAAGAGCCAGCAGGAGAAAGGAGGATAAGGAGAGAGGGAGGGAGAAAGAGGGAAAGAAAAAGAAAGAAAGAGAGAGAAAGACAAAGTAAGAAAGAGAAAGAAAAAGAAGCAAAGAAAAGAAAAGAAAAGGAGAGAGAAAGGAAGAAGAAAGACTCCCTTTTCAAAGCCTCAAACCTGCCTCTTCATCTCCCTAATCTGTATTTCTCCCCCTCCAAAGTCCTTCTGTACATGATGAAAGCAGATTTCTCCCCTTTATTTTCGTTTTCTGTGTCCTTTAGGGAGGCATTTGCTCGAGACTAATTGAATTTTCTGCCCGCGGAGAGAAAGACACGACAGCGAGTGAGTTAAAGTCCGACACCAGGACAGGGCGCAGGAGCCGTGTTAACTGGTGTGGGGGCCAGCCCCTCGCTTAACAAAAGTGCTTAATTCTGTCCCCTCTTGTTAAGAGGGGCGGAAGGAGGGGATATTTATTCTGTTCCTTTCTCAAGGTTTCTCCTCGCGGGTCACAAAGTGCCCCCCCGGCCCCCTGCCCCCTCCTTTCCCCGCTTTTGTGGCAGCAGCAGCTGGTGGGTTGCGGAGGGGCCAGGCTTTGTCTTTGGACACACTCGAGCATTTCTGCACCACGCCAGGGAAACCTCCCCTGTCCCTCCGCGCGCTCGCTTCCGGGCGAGGAGGAGCAGGAGGAGGAAGGAGAGCGGCAGGCACCCCTGGGTGCTGCGCCGCTGCATGGCTCGAGGATGAGGAGAGGGAGGAAGAAGTGCAAAAGACTCCATAGGAGCATATGGGGGTTGTGTCTTTCCAAGTGTGCAGGGAAATCTCTGTCCTTTGTCACAGCCCGAGATGGGTCCCTGTTCATTCTCTGGAGATGCCACGTGTTGGTCCAGAATAGCTGAGTCTCTGTGAATCACCTGGAGCTAGGAGAAGGAAGGTGGCACAGCACTGAGGGCACTGGACATGGGCTTTGGGAACCTGGCTCAGGTCCTGGCTGTGCCCAGAACTCCTGGCACCTGCCAATCCCTTAGTTTCTCTTGTCTACACAGCCTGAGCTTGAGATGAGGTGGTTTGGGGTTTGCAAGCAAAGAAAGGAGGACAAAAGAGGGGATAAATGAAGGTCTCAGCCTTGCCAGGGCACCACAGCTGGCTCTGAGCAGCTAGGAATGGTCCCGGTGCTTTTCTGGGCAAGGGGTTACTTAAGATAGAAAGCTAAGGAAAAAGCTAGGTTTCTGATGAGCTCACAGACCAGATTAAAGACTAAATCCCTCTGCTCCTCTCCACTGCAACAAATAGACCTGTAGGAGAAGCACAGCTTTGATCCTCGACTGAGATGGCATCTCTATTCCATGGCCCAAATGACCCCCTTGCAGCCTAGTTGCTACTGCTGTGTATTTCTATACAACAATATCCCCAAACCCCTTGTAGGATTCCCTGGGGAAAAGTCAGGCAGACGGCAGGAGCCCCTGGAAACCATGGGACGGCCCTGCCAGGCCGTAGCCAGTGGCCTGATGAAGGACCATGCTGCTAGATTGGTGAATATGGGGAGCTTTAATGGGGAGCACTGGGTGTAAGGTGGGTGAGATGGAGATATGTGTGCACCTTTGCATTTGCAACCAGCTGTGGGGAAACTATTTGTGCAGGAGCTTTCAGGAGCATCTTTATAAGAGGTAAATAGATGCATTAATTCTCCAAATTGTCTTTGCTTCTGTGGCAGCTCTTGAGCAAAAGCCATTTCTGATGTTGCCTTAATACTGTGCAATGTAGCAGAGAGAAGTAATTATCAAGCTGCAGCATCAGGAAACCACATTTCGGAGAAGCTGCATGGGGTGACATGTCTCGGAGGAAGGATGAGGCTGCGTGTTCTCACCTTGCTGCCCCACCAGCCTTCCTCCTGCACCCAAGCCCCACACTGAGCCTTCGTGGGCAGCTCTTCCTCATCCTCACGCCACTCCATCACCCCGTTCCGCTGACCCGCTGCTTTCTGACACCTTGCCTTCCTCCTGCTATTAAAAGCCCCGGAGCTGTGTCCCGTATTCCTCAGGGAGCCCGCGTGCTAAAACAAGCCTGCGTGCAAATATTTAGCTGTGCTATTATTAGAACAGGCACATCCAACCAGATGGCGATGTTTCTAGGTCTGGCCTTGCAGAATTGGCTCCTCAGAGCAAAACAGGCTGGGATGGAGCTCCGGGCTCTTCTCTCGCTCTCTGGAGACTGTGGCAGGACACGTCTGACAAGGGCTTTTCTGACATCTTGCACATGGAGGACGTTCGGCAAATAGCATCGCATGCAGAAAAAGCAAATCAAATTTTGAGGTTTGTGGGGCAGAATTAGAAGGTTTCCCGCATGCATTCCCAGTGTGGATGTACCGGCATGTCCTGACTCCAGGCATAACTTCTCCAGCAGCAGAGAGGGGACGTTCTGCAACTCGCCGTGTGCCATCCCCAGCTGGGGAGGGCAGAAACACCTCTCTTAAAGTTACCATCAGCATTAAGAAATGCCAGCGGGCATTGAGAGCAGTCAGAAGAAGGATAGAGATGCCCAGGGTGATCTGTCTCATGCTGCACACAAGCCAGCTGAGGTGTTAGTATAAACTTCACATGGAGGATGTTCCCTTTTAATTGGGAGCGGGTGTTTTCTTGACTCATGCAAAGGGCACTCTATTTTTATTGTAGCTGACTGCAGATCACAGCCTGCTTGTGCTGGGCTCTGCTCACCCCTCTAATAAAACAGAGGCCCTGCTGAGAAGCCGTGTGCGGGCTGAGCAGAGCGCTCTGCAACCTCTTGCCGAGGGGCTTTGCAAGGGTTGCCCACCAGGGTCTATTTTTTCCATCCTCACTCATGCTGGAGAAGTTAAATATTTATCGGAGCTATTAAATATTTATGCTAGGCTGCTCCTCCCGGAGGGAGGCATCCCACTGCACATTCCGCTCCACAGTGCAAATGCACAGGGGCTTAATGGGGCGGCTGTGCCCCATAGGGAAGGGACAGCTCTGGATGTGTGGGCACAAATAAATGTTAGGTGACGGAGGGACCACGGCATCCCAGCCTCCCTGCCATCCCAGTGTGGAAGAGCAGAAACTCCTGGAGCAGCAGCCAGGCTTGCAGGGGAAACCTGCCCCGTGGCGCCTGCACCGCGCGGGTTAACGCCGGCGCGCTCCTCGCTGCTGGAATGGAGCCAGAGGAAAAAGGCGCCGCCGTTTCCCCGTTTGCCTGGAAAACAGGCTGGCTGTTTTCTCCGACGGGCAGGAGGGAAGGCAGCAGAGGGCTGTTTGTTTTGGGCCGCATTCAGCACCGCTCCGTCCCCTCCGCGCCTGCTGCCTTCGCGCCACCTCCTCCGCTGGGAGCCCTTTCCAGGTGCCCGCCGGCCCCATCGTGCCAGCCCCCGGCGTGCCCTGCTCTGCCCTTCCTGTCCCCGGCCCTTTCCGCTGCTCCCCTGGGCCTGGGGACGCCCTTTCCTGCTTGGCACCCACTGGCACAGGGCAGGGACCATTGGGGACCTCATGTCTGCACCATGGGGCAGGGGCTGAGCGTGCACCAGAGCAGGATTTTGCTTGAGAAATAAAAGGGTATAGGCCATGTCAGCACCTTTTCTGACGTGCTTCTGACCCAAAAAAGCATGTCTGAGAAAAGTGGAAGAAAGAAAGAAAAGAAAAAGAAAGGAAAAGAAAGAGAAAAAAAAAGAAAGAAAGAAATTGGTCTTTGGCTCCAGCTTGCTGAAGGGACGAGGGAGCGAAAATGAACACATACTTGGCCAGCTTCATGGCCAGCTCTTTTCCCAGCAGAGCCATAAGAGACAGTGTGAGTTCTCCCAAGCCTGACGGCCGGCACAGGGGCATGGAGTGCTCCACTGGGACATACTTCCAAAATAAAGTCATGCTGGTGCATCTCCAGCAACGCCGTCCATCCAAGAGCCTGTCGCAGAGCATCTGCGCCACCCCCGCTGCCGAAACGGAGCTGTGAGGGGCTCTGACCTGGCCCTGGTGCCTTTATCTGCTCCACGAGCAGCCGCCTCTACCAGGTCCCAGATGATGTTGCATGGAGCCCTGGTGCTCCAGCATGTCCCTCCAACCCTCCTCTCCCTCTTGTCTCTCTCCCATTTTCCTTCTGTGCTTCTGCTCCAAAGCTGCCCTCTTTGTAGCACAGAGACAACTGTGTCTGTGCACACTTGTTGGACACGATCTCTTGCCCAAGAGTGGCTCAAGAGCTTGGCATTGGTTTGCAGGCAGCAAGGCCAAGCTTGGCTCAACCTCAGCCCAGAAAGAGTGAGTTTGGCTCAAAATATGTTGCACTGATGGTCTGTCTTTGAGCTTGTTCCTTCACACTCACATGCATAGTGGCCATAGAGAAAATTGGTGTAACTGGGTCCTCTTCCATTTCTGTTATCCAACCCAACTAAGGCTCCCCAAAGTGCCAAGCATCCGTCTCTCCCAACCACTGCTGGTGTAACATACAATACTCCATGCTTGAGCAACTGGGGAGCCTTCCTCCCTCTTTGTGGCCAGACCAGAGCTGTGGAGCCCGCTGCTGCTGTGTTCCTGGCACCATCGCGTCGAGCTGCAGGAAGCTGCGGCGTCGGCCGGCTTGTGGCTCAACCCGCCGGCTGCTCCAGGGCACTTCCTCTTCACCACCTCTTCCTTATCAAAATAAATTAAAAATTCAAATGGGCGTTCGGCCCTGCTGATGATCCTCATTATCGTCTTCTCATCAGCTTTAAACGAGCAGCCCCAACAACGCCCTGATAGAGGCCCCAACAGGGCTGAGATAAGCAGCAGTAACGGAGGAAGTGAAAGGTCCATGGTGGCCTTTGTGGGGCCAGTGTGTCCTGCCAGGCACTGTGTGGGCAGGCAATTGCGCCTGCCCCTCAGAAATGATCCACCTTCCAGCGCCTTCAAACTAAGCATGATCTGCACCCCATGAAGCACCCTAAGAGTGAGAGCCCACCATGCCTTGGTGAAATTTTCTCCCTGCTGAAAGGACATTGAAGGGGGTGAATCCCTCTCCTCACTCATTCTCCTTGCACCCACCAATGTTGAGGAGCAGATGTCATCCCAGTCACGTTGGCGATGAGTGGGCTGGCTGAGAGGAGTGTGTGAAAACCGAAGCACACGAGGGAAAGGATGAGGGAGTGGGTGTTTAGCCTACACTGAACCTCTTCCACCCAACCTGGAGATGTTGGTAGATAATCAGCTTAAGAGTTGGCCAATACAAGCGGCCTCATGTCAGCAATTCTGCACCCCCTCCATGTGCCCTGGGCTACATCTCAACCTGTCCTCTGTCCCCTCTCTGGATTTACAGGGGACGCAAACAGAAAAGGGGTGAGCGGGAAGAACAAGTTTCATCCTGAAATGTGGGTCCAGAAGGACAAACACCCACCACTGCTCCAGGGGGCTGTTCCTGTTGTGGGGGACGTGCAAGCTCCCTGGGGAGAGGTGCATGAAGAGGTAGGATACACAGCCCTTGGGAGGGGTTCCTGTTTTGAGGGAACAAGGAAAGGATATGGATGTGGCGATCAGGGATGTACTGTTGGCCCTGCTAATAGAAACCCTCTGTATAAACAGGGAGAGGATCCAACAGAGATCAGAGATGGTTTTTCTTTCAAGAAAATTAAACATTTAAAACATTTGAGAACACACGCCCTCACCCCCCGGACAGTAATTAACTTCTTCCTGTGCTGAGCATGGAGCACTTTCCAAAAACAGAGCTAGATGGATTATTTTTCAAAGGAAATGTCGTTAAAAGGTTCTGCTGTTATGTCCTAAAGCGGGAAAACAGTCACAGTGACAGAGGAAGGGCTTGCTCGATGCATGGGCCATGTGCTGGCTGCCCAAGGATGGTGGCACTCTAGATGCTGCAGGCTTGGGGCTTGCTCAGTGACCGTGCAGAAGGCTCTTTGGTCAGTGGATAAAATCATTATATGGCTGTAAAAACGAATGCAAGATCCAGCAGCCAACAACACATACCCCAAAACCCAAACCAAACAAACACCACCTGAGATGAATACAAGCTATTTCCCCCATGCACTGGTATGGGGTGACTTGGGATGAGAGAGAGAGGATGTAAATTCAGATGCAGATGCAAATCTATGCAGTGTTCATGGGGATTCACATCCCACGTCCCCGCCTGAGCCCATCTTCCTGTGAACTCGGGATGAGCTCAGTCCTTGTGAATCTCCATTCTCAGAGCAGTAGCATGAAAAGAGGCAGCTGGTATGTGTGTTAAACAAGCACAGTGTGAATGACATCCCGGCAATAAAAGGACTCCACAGCCAGCCAAGGTGTTTGGTGGGAACAAAATAACTTCCCAGGCTGATCTCAGTGCGCTCCCAAAGCCCACGGAGAGGCGGGAGCAACACGAGGAGACAGGACCGCATAAAAATGTATAGTGAGTTGGCCTAAAGAGACAACTGGGTTTTGTAGCAAAGTCTGAGGTTTGGAGATTTGTTTTTAATGTTGTGTTCGGGGGAAAACAAAACCCAACATATTTTGTGACACAGGCTTGTGCGGAAACATCAGTTCTCCAGTTGAAAAGGTCAGGTTTGCTTTCCATATCTCCCTCCCATCAAAAATGTTCTGCAGGCCTTGGAAGAAAACTTCCTCTTGCAAAGCTAAGTGAGGGCAGGGCTGTGGGGAGAGCTGATTTCTTTTCTATCCCCATCTGTAGTTAGCTGCAAGCAACAGGTTTGCCTAAGGGCTCCCCAGTGCTCCTCAAGGCCTGGGATTAGGGACAAGGAAAGAGCAGGAGTCCAGAGGTGCTCCAGGTAGAGGTGAGCGTGGCTGGAGATGGGCAATCCTGCTGTGACCTGGTCCCCCAAGGAGCACCTGCAGGGCAGAAACACAGTCAGGACAAGCAGAGAAAACAGCAGGAGAAACAGGAGCCAGACTTGGGAACATGGCAACACTGTGGGGCCAGCAGCATGTGCTGTTATTGCCTTGCAGACCAGGGGGTTGAAGCCACATTAAGCGTGGGAAGTGTTTTGCTTGAGGTTGGCCCTTTCTGCCTTTTACCCTTTATGTATAATCCTAATATCACCCCCAAATTCCTGAAGCCCCCCTGAGCCTCTCTGCAGTCTGACTCACTGCCTGAGTCCTCCCTTGGCTGAGATTTAGCTTTTAACATCTTTTCTTGGGGCAGACCCCTGTGAGTCCCAGCCACAAGGGTTTTGGTGCTCTTAGCCACTGTCCTCCCCATTGCACGCTGAGTCTGGGAGGAGAGTGAATGCCTACAAAGAAAGAATAACTCAAAGAGACAGGACAAAGGACTCTTTTGGATGGGGACCAGTGCATCTGGGGGAAACATCTTTGTTTTCAAGGGGAAAGACACAAAGAAGCAGGAAGACAGAGAAACGCATCTGGAAAGGGATTTTTCTTTGCGTGCAAACGTGTGCACGGGGAAGGGAGGCGAATGCCGCTGACACCAGCAGTGCTGCAGCCGCTCGCTCGGGCTGTCAGCCTGCCTTCCCTCCGTGGGATTGTGCTCCAGGCCCGCAGGCTCTGCCCTTTTCTCTTTTCCCCACCATCTGCCATGGCAAATTCCAGAGAGCTTTGCCCGCCCCGGGGTAGAGTTTCAGCCCATTGCAGGGAACAAGTGTGAGAGAAACCCAAGCGCGGGGAGGGCTGGGCTGGAGCGTGCCGGGTGCGTGCGCCCTCGCAGCGCTGCTTGCTGGCCCCACCGCCCTGCACATGGGTCTTACTGGTTGCCAACCTGCACCTAGGGGTGCCCTGGGGCTCGGGTCTTGGCCACGATGCCTGTCCCGGCTGCAGGATGGATGCAGGACCGTGCGTGCAGCAGCATCCCCTTCCCTTGTACGGCAGGAGCCGGCGGCAGCATCCCGGCTCATCCCACTGCGTCAAATTACAAAGCGGCCCGAATCCCGCAGAGCCACCTTGGATCCGAGGAGGGAGCCGGCGGCAGCTTTGAAATCGAGGCTGGAGTGTCTCCAGCCGGCGGCGCTTAAAACAACAGCTGGCCTCCTTCCCGGCGGGGCACCGCGCCGCGCACGCGGCTCGGCCGCGCTGGGGCCTCGCGGGGCTCCAAGCACCCCAGCTGCAGGCAAAGCGGGGCTGCTTTAGGGGATGACGGCATCTGGATCCAGCTGGTCCCTTTCATCTCCAACACGCAGCCTCCGGGGTTCAGCCTCCCTGTCCCAGCACTCAAGGTCCCCCCATGGTCCCCTAGAGTTGGGGAGGAACCAGTGGGCACAGGGGTTGGTGGCCCCATGAGCCCATCTAATTCTCCACATGCTCCCAACTCACCTTATGGACACGCTGTGGAGAGAGCCAGGCCATGGTCGGGACAACCTGCGTCATGCTTAGCCGCATTCCTGCCTTCAAAAGCCACTGGGGCCTCCATGGACAAGGGCCCAAGAAGATCACATTGCTCAGGGTCTTTGTACCCTTAACAGCCGTGACAGAGCAGCAAAAAACTATTAGTATGTGCGGGTGGGTGAGGGGAGAGCCCGCGCTCTGCCGCCGCGCTGCCTGGCATTGATACCCCTCCAGATTAAAGGCACTTGGTGCTTTCAAGAGGAGGAAAAGAAGACGGGAGACTAACCAGGGGGGAGAAGCGGGAGGAAAGGCTTTACAAAATCCTCCCTGTCCCCCCACCGCCAGCCCTCCGGGAATTAGCCCATTCCATTGGAGTCCCTAGCCGCACTGTGCCGAGCCAGTGGCCACCTCGGCATGGGAGACCCATAGCTTCTCCTGGGACCTTCTGGCTGCTTCAGCACCAGGGAGCCGCAGCTTCTCCCGAGACCTTCTCTTTCACGGGCCAAGCCAAAGAAGAGAGGTTCCATCTCCGTGTGCTCCAGAGAGTGGTGCCACCAGCAGCATGAGGGGGGACAGGGATGTCCCCAGGGCTCACAGCCACCCCCACAGCCTGCAAGCGCAGCACGCCGCTCATCACCGAGGCCTCCGGCTGCCAGCAGCTAAATTCAGCCCTCCAGCGCGGAGCCTTAAGCCCTGGCACACTTGTGCCTCGGTGCCGCGAGCCGCCGGCCGGAGCTCTGCCTGTTTGCTCAGCGGCGGCAGGAATGTTGGCCACGATCCCGGCTCGCAGCGGCCACCCGCCCTCCCCTCCCGCCCCGGCTCCTGCCAGCCCCGGACCTGGAAGAAAGAGCCCGGCAAAGTCCTGGAAACCCAGGCGTTGATGGGGGCCCTCAACCAAGGGGGATGTCCGTGCAAACAAGGCAGCTGCCTTTTTTCGCTGTGGATCCGTGTTGGAAACAGGCTTGTCCCTGTGTGGGATGCACCTCCCCATGCCGAAGGAGGTGCGCTGGGAGCCCCATCCCAAAATAGCTCCTCCACATTCTTCCATCTGGGCCAGCCCCTTCACCTGTGTGGTCTCTCTCCTGCTCCGTCGTCAGCATCCCAAAGAGATGTCACCTCCCTGTGCTGTTCCTGATGATCAGCCAGGCTCTTCAGCTGGGGCGAGCCAGCGGTTTCCCATGGGTCTGGACCGTGATCAGAGACATTGGCTTGAGGGACCTGAGTGGGCTGCTTTGAGCGATGGTTTTCATGGTTGCTTCCTCCCCATGAGCCCTAACTACAGAACTGCTCAGCCCAGCTCACTCTCCTGTTCTCCTTAGTCTTATATATAGAGCAAAACTTAATAGGAAACTGTGAGGCAGCGGGGGATCCAAAATAAATGGGTGAGCAAGTGAATGAAAATGCTTCATGGTAGCGGTAGAAGATACAAAGGACAATCTCATAGACTGTCTCCTGAGAGGTTTGGATTAGACATCAGGAAAACCTTGTCACTAGGAAGGCAGAGGTGATGAGGTCCCTGTCCTCACAGGTTGCCATGACCGGGGGTAGCGAAGCCCTGGCTACCTGAGTGCTTGTTGAGGTAGCCCTGCTCCAGACGGGAGCCTGGATGGGAAATCTCCAGAGTCCATGAAACATCCCATATTTTAGCTGCATTTCCTCCCCATTCCTGCCTGCCATGAATGCAGCAACTATCCAGGTAGGCTCAGCCCATGCCCAAAGAGATACAAATGCTCCAAAGACCCATTTACCTCCTCTGTGCAGCAGGAAAAGTGCTTAAGACTTTGAGGTTTATCAGGGCCACTGCAAGCAGGAAAGAAAAACAAACAAGCTCCGGATCTCTCAAATCTCTTGGCAAACCCTTAGCCCTGAAGAAAAGGAGCAGTCGTGTCTGCGGGGCCGGCCAGGCTGGGCTTCCCAGGAGGACAGGACTTGTCGGTTGCTTGGACTTGTTCTCCTCCTTGGCCCTCGGAACCAGAGACACAAACACCTCTGAAATCCTCACGAGCTGCCATGCTTCCTTCTCCATTTCTTTCCCCAAATATTTTGTCCTGCTCCTAACAAACTGGGTAACAAATGTCTCCCATCTGGCCTGGGGCTGCTCTGCTCCTTCAGTGCTCAGCGCTCGCTGCTCCTCTGCTTCCCCACCGGCTCCTCCTCTCTCCCAGGACTTTCTAAGTGTCCACAGCAGGAGCCACAACCTAATTGACTTCTGAAACCGCTGCCAGGCTCCTCTGTGTGTCATTGGCACTGAAATCCCGCTGGCAACACGGGCCCTTTGTCTCCCCGTGCCTCAATTTCCCATCTGTGCTCAAAGGCTGCTGTTCCCAAAATAATGGGTTGTGGCAGAAGATACGAACCTCTACACGCAGCACTGCCCTCCCACCCTGGTGCTTTCCTTCTCCTTGAGCCCCTAGGTTCCCCTCTGGGGATGCAATGGTGCAAGGACCGCCGGGCCTTGGTCCCCCCTCCCGTCACTCTCCATCGCAGAGGGCCCCTTTTCTGCAAAGCAATGCGTTAAAGCGACTGGTACGGCTTTCGGGCTCCTCCAATGACTTCCAGAGGCTTAATTTAATTTAATTACCAGCTCCTTCTTATCTTAATCACCCTGCCTGTGTTTATAAACACAACACGGCCTCCCTGCCCCAGGGGCTGCAACCTGAGCGGCACCTCCCATCTGCACAACTCATCCCATCGCATTCCTGCCGGCCCATCTGGCAGCTGTCTGCGAGGGACCTGTGCAAGCCACGACTGGAAAGCCGGAGCAGCAAGCGCCCCGCACGAGCCGCTTGCCTTTCATCCTCCAACCCAGGTTTTCCAAACTCTGCAACACCCTCTTTGCTCCGTGCCCCTTGGTGAAGAATTTGAGCTGGGGCAAATCTGGGATATAAAGAATGTTCATCCTTGGAAAATCTGTCTCAGACCCCCTGCTTAACGCTGATCCTGGTTATCTCAGCCCCAGAACAGAGAGCTGGACTCCTTCCAAAATAGCTGTCACTGGGTTTCTCTGATGACGTTGATTTTAGTCCCTCAAGAGGCTCAGTTCCTGCCAGCGTGGGCAAGCTCAGCAGAGATAACCCCAGTCGTATAAAACGCGAGGTGAGTTCCTGCTGACCAGCGAGACTCCTGTAAACACCCGAGCAAGGGACTTGGCACGAGGCAGACATCAAAACAAACTTTGGCTTCCACTTCAAGAGGTGCCTTGCTTAAAAAGCAGCAATGATGCAAGTGTGCATGCATGTGTGTGTGTGCATGGAGTGCCTGTCGGAGGCAGGGGATGTGCTGGCCGTCCCACTCACGGGCGGCTTGGCAAACTCCGTAGAAATTAGGGGATGCAAGCCTAAGGAAAACTGCATCCTGCTCCCAGTGCTGCGCTCAAATCCTGCCTGCTCCGGTGGGAGCGGAGCTGGCCAAAGGGCTGCCTGGCACAGAGGTACAGGGGGGAGAAAGGAAAACATCCTGCTTCGTTTTTGCTCCTTACCACAGTATCTGCTTGGCTCGCTGGGCTTGGCCGCAGAAAATCCGGCGGTGGCTCGGCTGGCACAGTGCTGTTGGGATGAGCAACCAGGATGAAGTCATGCTGTGTAAGCCCTCATCCCAAATATAAAAAGCAGCCCCTTTCCCATCGCTGGGGCTTCCTAAGGAATTGATGTTTGTAGGGTAGACTGCAGGCCTGGTTGCAGTTTGCATCCCCTGACCTGAAGCACTTTGCATAACCCTTTCTTGCAAAGACAGAAACAATAACTTTGGGCTGTTTTGTTTTCCTGACACGCTGATCCCGGTGAACCTCGTGTTTCCGGGCGCGGACTCATCTTGCAGCAGGCCCCGGGTCACAGAAACTCCTAATCCCTTTACATGGTGCCGGGCTGGGGACAGTCACACTCCTGCTGCAGCCCAGGGGCCGGGGAAGCCGGACACCGCGACGGCGGCTGCCGGCCTCCGAGCAGCTCTCCCTCTGTGCCCTGCTTTGGGAATTTGGAGCTGTTTTCCTGAAAGGGGGTGCCCAAGAGGTCTGGTGCCAGGTGACATCTGGAGAAAGGGGATGTCCTTCACCCTGACAAGCCTGGAGGGCCAAGCTGGCAGCCGGCGCTTTCTGCAGCTCTTTTCTTCATCTCAGCTCCAGGGTTGACGGCAGAGACCTTTGGTTTGGGTCTCTCCAGAGAAATCCCTCTCTGGGAATTGCAGCCTCAGCACTGCCCTATGCGCTCAGATGGAGGCTGCCAGCTCCGTTGCAGGAGGTAGGTGAAACCACCAACTCTTGGAAGGGGACAGCAGGGAAAGAGCCTCCCCCACCCAGCGCTTTGGCCTGAGTGGAGAATTCAGCTGCTGGGAGAACACAGAGCATCATGAACAGCTTGGGACAGACTGGCTAACGATTCCCCGTGTGCAATGTTACATCTCAAGCCATTCGTTGGGGTAAGGGAGGTGAGAAAACCCAAGGTGGTCACAGTCTTGTTCCTGAGCAGGAGCAGGCCAGGTCCAGAGGAAGATATTCCCACCCTATGCTGGTAGCTGGTGGGAAGGACACAGGTTTTTCCTATTATAGCTCAGCCATGGGACTAATAAAGCCTCTTTAATCACTTCTCATCGCCCGTGCACACGCACGCACACAGAGGCGCGCTCCGAGCTGGCGCCCAGAGCGGGACGACACCTGGCCAAACCATCACCGGCCACTTTAATGTGTTTCTAACATGGAGTTTAAAAAAAGAATACAAATTACCGCCAATAAAACAACCCTGCCTATGTGGTTGGAGAACTTCGCTGGCCGTGATGGACGGGTGCAGGGCTTGACCACTGCCAGTGGGTCACAGTCGCCCTCCTGAAGATGAACTGCCTGGAGCATCCAGTAGCTTCTCCTGCACTGATGGGTTTATAGGCATGAGAGAAACCAGTTTGAAACTGTTGGCAGTGTCCACACGTGGATTATGGATTTCAAATGGACACCTTGGGTGAATGCCAGAGCCCAGTCATCTCCTTGGCCAGCCCGGGCAGCTCCAAGTCCTCAGCCATGAGCTCACATCTGAGTATCCACAGCAGCCGATGGAAGGGGAGTTCAATGGGATGGGTAGAGTATCTCCATTGCCACGACACAGGTATCCCATGGGTGATACACTTGGACCTGGCAGCCCTGCCTGAGCATCTCCTGGGTCCCTTGCAGGGATTTGGTCAGTCCCACAGGAGTGGGCACAGCCTGGAGCCAGCGGTGACGGCTCCTGAGGCACTTCGGGACTCAGCAAGGCAAGGAGGAAGGTTACCTGAGGGAATCCGGTCAGGGAGAGTCCTGCAAAAATTACTTTTATTATCTTTTCTTTTTAAAGCAAAATAATATGTGCTGCAGGGCCTGGTAAGTGTTGTTCAAATATTTGTGCAGTAAAGGCCGGTGTGCTTAAGTCTCGCGGCAGCTTCCCCGTGTCCTTTCTTGGAGCTCAGAAACATCAACCCCTTTGCAAGGAAAACACTTCAGTGACATGTTTACTTCTTTTCCCAGCTTGTTTTCTCACCTGGATCAGCAAGTCTGAGGCCATCCACAGGGTTCTGATTCCCCCAGTCCTGCTGCAGGCGGGCAGGCAGAGTTCCAGGCTTCCTTAACCATTATCCCAAATTTCCCAAAATTATCTCTGCAGAAGTCAGAGGCTTCATGGTAGTTATTGCATGGGGAGAGGGCTCCTGGCTGCCGGCAGCCTTTGGTACAAGGACGTTTGCAGACCTCAGGACTAGACATTTGCAGACCAGAGTGGATATCTTGGTGAGAAGGCACCTCCTAAATGTCTCCTCAAATGTCATCTCACAGCTTTAGGTAAAGAGGTCGTAATGCAAGCAGCCCTGTTCAGCTGCAGCTTCTTTGGGAGGAAAACACCCCATTTCAGCTTAAATATTTCAGATGGAGTTGGGGTGCTTTACCTCCTTTCCAGCCCCAAATTGCATCCCTTTGATATCTCCCCTTGGATCTTACCCTACTCCTGTCTATGAGACTGGGAAATCCTCTGAATTACACTCCCTCTACAAGGACTGGGGAAGGATTATAGAGATTTTCCCACTAAAATAGGGCTGAAAACCGTGGTTCTGCCATGGCTTTCACATTCTTTGCTTGCCAAGACCGGGGGGAGCCTCCCATCCTATAAATACTGCCTTCCGTTTCGTTCCTAGACATAGGGCTCTTTATGTGGTTGTGCTAAAAAAAAAGCATCTTTGGCCTACACTCAGCTGGGTGATCTGCCTTATTTTACAACAGCCCTTTACAAGTGTTTTCAAAAGGGTTCTGTTTTTTCCACTGAACAGGTAGAACTGGGGAGGCTCAGGGGCCGATCTCAGTGCAGCCCCCAAGAAAGGCAAGTGCAGGGCAGCAGTTCTCCACTCAGAGCCACATTTCCAGGCCTGGAACCAGCCAGATCCGAACCCATGTCAGGTGGAGCTCACTGGTTTTGCATCTCCAGCCTTTATCAGCCTGTCTAGGCAGCAGATTCAACTCCACCTTCACTTGAACCATAGCCACAGGCCAAGTCAAACCACCCTACCAGTCCTATTACATTGACAGTATCATCTTTATCATCCCAGTTCCTCACTGAAATGAAGTTATTTTGCAGAGATCTATTTTCATCATCTTCTGGGACTGGCATTAATTACCCTCGTAGTTAATTAGCCACATGTTGCTTTGCACAGAAGTTGCTTCAGCTTTGCAGCTCTGATGGATGTCAGGCTGGCAGAATTCCCCACGGGGCCACATTGGCCTTCCAGAAATTCTGGCTTCTTCCTAAACCTCTCGGCCAGCAACTTCGGAGCAGGTTTGAAAGGAGGGAGACCCAAATGCCTACCCTGTCTTTCGCAGCCCAAATTCACATCCACAGGATGTGAATCCAAAGGGATGTGAATCCATCTACGTCCATGATGATAATGGGGCATTGCTCAGCACTGGTCCGACCTACCTGGATTCTTCCAGCTCCCTTCCTTCATGAGCGGAGCAAGGATTTGAACTCCGGGCTGCACAAGCGCTGCTCTGGAGCATCCATCCGGCAGGGTGCCTTTGTTTCCATGACCCAGATTCCCAGATTCCACGCTCAGCAATAGACTCCGCTCCAGCTTCATGAACCCTTCCAGATGTTTTGGAAATCTCCTTGTTATTTGGTGGAAGCTCCAGGAAAAAAAACAAAAAAAAAAAACAAAAAAAAAAAAAAAGAAAAGAAAAGGCAAGAAAATTCCTTCCAGCAGCCAGATATAATAGAGAAGGGAGAGGGAAAGTAGAGGATGTGAAAAGCGGAGTCATGACTTGGTAACCTCTCCCTAGGCTACAATCTGCATCAAGCAGAAAACTGGATTGATGAAGTGCTTGGGCCAATTAGAGCTACCTAAGGCTCTCTGAGCTGAAATGCTCCTTCCTCATCCATGGGAGCTTTTACAGATGAGCACTTTCCTACCCAGCTGCTTCCAGGGCAGCACTGTCACTGAAGGGTTGGAAAATCAGCACTCTGTCACGGTAGGAACATGGAAGGTGAAGTGAGGCAGAAGCAACACGTTCCTCACCTCCACATCTCCTTCACTGGGGCTGAAAGAGAGTCAGCAGTGGAAATTCTAGACCTGCTCTCAGCTGTGGCATCTCTTGAGCTGGTGCCAAGATGCAGACGGGGCTTCAGCCCTGCAGCAGAGATCAGCTCTCTGAGCAGGAAAATCTCAGTTAGGATGTGGATGAGTTTGGGCTGAACCCTTCCTGGATTGAACCCTTTTCCTGCATGTGGGCATCTACCATCCTTCTGCACTGCACAAATGGTGCCGGTTTATATCTGGTTCTCACTAGAATCTCACACAAATAACTGCTTGATTT
>JAVCKT010022886.1:0-12218 GCA_032273925.1 Rhynchotus rufescens
GATTCACCTGATCCTTCTCCTTGAAGGGGCTGGCAAAAGCAAGAGATGGAAGCTCTGGCACTCACAGGGCTCAGGGCAAACCTTAGGCGGCCTCGGGCATGAGGAAGCAGCCTAACTTCCACTAGGCTGGAAACTCCCTCCAGCCCACGAAGTCATGGGTGGGAAAAGGAGGCCAGAAATGGAAGAGTACCATCAGAAATGGCCTGTCCCTGCTTATACTCACCAGCTCTCAGGAGCAAACCCACTGAATTTACTCAAAGCAGGGACCAAATGAAGGAAAAACCCTATTATGCCACATGAGCAGGAGAAAAGCTTTCCCCAGCACCTTGGTGCTGAGGTGCCAGGCTAGGCTCAGCCCCTCAAGCCTGCTCAAGACTCCAGGCCTACTCCACATCTGCTTCATCTTTCTACACCAGCTCTAGCAGCAGGAAACAATCTTGGACTGAACATGCATTAAAGTAACATCCATCTGAAGAGCAATTTCTGCTTTGAGAGGAGGGAGAAATGAGCAATCAGACACACAGTATTTCAGACCCATCGCGCACTGGAACAGCTCAGGAGCAGGTCCCAGGCTGGGCTCGTGTTCAATGGCCAAGGAGCTCCCGAGTCTCTCCAGAGCTCGTCCTCTGGTGCCCGGATACCACAGAGCGTGGAGGGGACGGAGGGCAGCGCCGCGGCCGCACTTACACCACGCACTCGTAGCGGTTCTCCCTGGCTGCAATGTGCAGGGGGGAGTCTCCGTGAATATTCACCGCGTGTAAGTCACACTTAGCAGCCAGCAAGATCTCCGCTATGTCGACGCAGCCAGAAAAAGCAGCCCAGTGCAAACAAATATTTTCCTCCTGCAGGAGAAGAAAACAGAGTACAGGCTGTTGAGTGCATTAAAATCCCACCGCTTTGGGACTTCACCAACTTTCTGCTCTGCATCTCGGGCGCTCAACACGTGCCTCGCCTTCTTCCTCGCTATGCTGCTCACTGGAAGTGCAGAGGCGGCAGGGAATTCTCTGCACAGACAAGCAGGGAGTCCTCCCCGCGCCGCCTCCACGCACCGAGGACGGGGAGGCTGCTCTCGAGGCCCCCATCGCTTCCCTCACGCAAGCAGGCAAACTGCCTGTCTCTAAGGCACCCAACAACCCGGATCCAACTGCAGGAGGGTGATGGCCGTGAACCAACCCGCTGGGGAAGGCCAGGAGCTGGGTATCCTGGCCAGGCACTCTCCACATCTCCCCATGCTGGAAAATCAGAAAGAGGGGAAAAAACAGCCTGCCGAGACAGAGCAGAGCAGAAGCTGTGCGGTGCACAAAGGTGCTAGGGAGCGAGGCAGCAGCCACGGGAACACAATCAATCCGACTTCAGGCATCTCTTAAATGCTGCATGTACTCATCTCTCGCTAACAGCAGCACTAGAAATAGCTGAACACTCATCTTTTTGATAGAGATATTTTAAGCAATGATACTCTGTTTTTTGTTACAGTGCGATTTGCAGCACGCTTTAAAATCCTTCCACATGACAAGCTCTAAAGATGCCAATTAGAACAGTGCACTGGTAGTAATGATCACGTATCTTTTTTTTTTTTCTTTTTTTTAGGCAAGCAAAAACAAAGCAAATCCTTTAGACACTGTCATTGTAACTTAACTCAGATCTTTCCTTAAACAAGGGGGCTACTAATATATATTAATATGCCTGGAATGAAAAAAAAAATACACATATATATATATATATGTGTATATATATATGCTTGGAACATATCCCAAGCGGGTGGATGGGACCTTTTTCTATACAGCTTCTGCCTCCCATAAGGAAAACACCTAGACAAAACCCCTAAGCAGTTTTATATATCAATCTAAATCAAAACTAACCCCAGCAGAGAGCACACCAAATGCTGCTGTCCAGACAAGTGACACACCCAGCACCCACCTAGATTCCCTCGCTTTGCTTTACATCAGCTCCTGCCTAACAGCAGCGTCATCGCAATCAATCGCGTCTCTGCTGGAGCAGGATGTTTCTCAGGTGCCTAACGAGTATCGCTGCTTCTTAACGACCGCAATCAGGGGACATCGAGCTGCAGCCAAGTGACAGGCATGCGATACAGACACCTGGCAGGAGGGTATCTCTCTAGTGAGTAAACTGTTGACTAAGATGATTTTCACCACCTAATGTACGACCTAGTCGCTGGTAGCCACGGGCTTCTGAACAGAGCAGATAAATTGGTGTTTTTCAGAGTCGGTGTTAGGGCAGTGCAATGATGCAACAACCCAAAAAGTCACATCCCACTTTGACTTCTGCTCTCAGGGGCTGTGCCAGATCAGATCCACCTTGGAACTGTTCAAGCCACCAAGACATGGAGGCTCCTCTGGACACGGGACTTTCAGGCTACTGAGGACAACTCCTTGGGAGCAGCTAGAACAATTTCCGAGCTCAATGAGTTAAAATGCCAGGATCTCTTCCTGCCAGCACCAAATAGACCGAAAGTTATTTGGGGAGACAAATACAAGAGAGCTGCTTATATCCAGAAATGGACCAGCTGCCCTGGACAAGAGAACGTGCTGCCCTGGGCCATGTTAGAGTGCGAACCTAGGGCAGGACAGGCACTTCACTGCAAGCTCTGGGAGCAGAAAGCAGTGAGGTGAACTACCCCTCCTGTATCCAACTACCTCCACCTCCTCAGGCAAAAGCTCATCTCACCCTGCTTCACACCCAAGCCCATCTTGTGCTTCTGCTGCTGTTCAATAACTTTAAGAGCCAAGGGGAAGAAAAGAGAAAGATGCTACTCAGAAAAAAAGAAAAGCAGCAGTGCTGATAAAATGTACCCCCTATATAGAAGCCTGGATGCTCTCTCCTTTCTTCCCAGTCATCTCCACTGTCACCGCCTCATAGCTTATCTCTGTCTACTCTAAACAACTCCTCTGAAAAAGACCAGCAGAGCAGACGTTCAAAGCTGCCGAGTCAGACTCGCTTGCACTCAGACTGCCCAAGCTACGGAGTATTTTCCATCACAAAGCAGAAATTAGGGAGTGAAGAGCAGGTCAAGAGCAAGCTCAAAATCGAGCCTGAAGAACTGCAGCAAAAGGCCTTCTTACCAACCGGCAGGGCTTCCTCCTAGAGCGTGGGGCAATATTCTCCCACTCGGCACTGTTCACTCACCATCCCTAAACCACCCGTGTCAAGGGACCACTGCGCCTCCCTGCACTGAACCTGCAAACTGTGTTCTTGACAGCTCATCTGCTTTTTAAACGAGATTGTGGATTTCTGAAAAGGATTCCAGAAGAGTCTCACATTGTCTCGGATGTTAATGTCCGACCCCTTCGCAAGCAGCAGCTTCACCAGCTCAATATGCTTGTATTCAGTGGCCCAGATCATTGGTGTCCAGCCTCCATCGTCCTGGGGAGGAAAAGCAGAGGATGAGACACTCAGAACAAGCAAGAAGGTTTCTTCTTGACTACAAGCCCCTTGGCAGCCACAGCTGCACCTTGCTGAAGAGCCACAGACCCTCTCCTTCAACCCCATCACGCTCCCTCACTTCATGTTGCTGCAGAAAAACATCCCTTAGAGTCCTGCAGAGCCCAGCACGATTTGAACCAATCTACTTCAGCAGACTGTGAGTTTATTTGCAGCTCAGCACATTGCCAATGGATCTCCAGGGTGTTCAAATACAGCTGACTGACCAAAAGGTGCAACAAGCATCCAGCTTCTGTAAAAGGCTGTATAAAAGGGCACTGAGCAGTCCAGGAGAGCCAGCCTTCCCCCAGCGGGGCCGCACCTTGCAGCAAGACCCCAGTCACTTCAGCCCAGACCCCAGGCACCAAAGCAGGTCACCGGGCAGTGACTCATGGACCCTGAAAAAAGTCAGGCTCCGTAGGCAGAACCAAGGTTGGGAAATTGTAACTGGAAGCCCACGGAGGACACGAGCCCATCAGGTCAGCAGGGCAGGCCTTGTCCAGCAAGGCAGCGCGGGGCTCCCGCAGCACTGCCAGCCTGCACCCTTCCTCAGATTTGCCCAGCAGCAGGACAGCATTACAGCAAGCACCGCCTAGACAGCATTTTGGTAAGGCTCAGGTGTCTGACCCAGGAAAACCGGCTTCTGTGACCTGAACGAAGTCTTTACCTGGCAGTTGACATCCATCTGCCCATTGGAGAGAAGGTACTGAACTACATCGTAATGGCCCTTCTTGGCAGCCAAGTGCAGACACGTGGATCCTTCCGCGTCCTGGACACAATCACAGAACAGACGTTCAGGTAACCCGACCTCTCGGCACCACTCCCATCTCCACAACCATAACGATGCTCAGCAGCTTCAGAGACCAGTGCACGACTCCAAGAGTCTCCAGCCTGCTGCACGTGCAGGAGCTGCAGGGCAGAGGGCTGCGTGCGCAGGGACAGAAAGGCAGAGCCCCCGACCTGCCTGTGCTCGTGTACTGAGATCCAACACAGCAGGGAAGGTTGCAAAGAAAAACGCCCTGGGGAGCTCTGAGCACAGAGTCTGGTGTAGATGGACGGGCTGGGGCTCTGAGTCACGATGGAGACACTCCCACACTAGCACCAAAAATCCTGGCTGCAGTCTGATTTTTATCAGACATTTATATCCTGTGAGCTTAGCATATAGGCAGGCCCAAAGACTAGGAAATGAGAGACTGGAAAACAATGTAATTGCTCCATTTTGGACATTGCTGCAAGCAGAAAGCACAGCTCGGTGCTAGGGAGCAACTCCCTGAGTGAGCAGGGAAGTTTCAGGTCAGGGATCACACTCAGGGAGCTCCCTGCAGCAAACAAGCAGCCTCTACTCCCTCAAACCCCAGACACACACGTGAATAAGGCCACGTCTTTCCCCTTAGACCAGTGTGAGACAAGGGCAGCTTCTCGACCTTATGAGGAGCAGAAGTATCTCCAAAGGAAGGTGCTGCCTGGGGCTGTTGTGTCCTCTTGGCAGGACCAGCACCAGGACCTCAGGGCTCCGCGCAGCCGCCACCCCTTGGTGCTGCCCTCCCTGTCCCCGCTGCTCCAGGCTGGGCACACAGGACACTCGCAGGCAACTGGTTGTTTTTCATGGAAGTGGCTGGAGCCAATTCCACACGCGAGGCTGCTCCTTTTGAAAGGGGACTAATTTGGTACAAGGAACTAATTAACATAATAAACTAGTCTAGACTTCAGAAGCTATTACAGTGATCTCAGGCTCCTAATTTGCATTTGCATGTTCAGGATTCCTCCTTCCCCGCACCTCCGAAGCCAAAAGCAGCCTCCTGGACACGAGTAACTGGGCTGAGCGGCGTCCGGAGCGCACCGGGACGCTCAGCGCAGAGGCCAGCAGGACCCTGCGGGTGTCTGTCCTTTCCCCCTTCCCAGCAGGGATCCAGCTTCCCCAAAACGATCCCAAGGCTCATGGGGGGCTGCATTTCCGAGCTCGTGCAGCCCCCCCCAGCCCACTGCTCAGTGAGCAGCCCAGCCCGTCCCTGCTGCTCTTCCTCCCGGCAGCACCCAAGGAGAAGGCAGCAGGGGCAGGTCTCAACAACCCCGGGTTCAGGCAGGGAGGTTCCTGGGCTACAAATAGCATCTAATTTATGGGACTAATAAACGGTCTGTGTATTTTCCAAGATTGCAAAGCAACCGCAGCATGGTAAAGGCAAACAGACAGCTGCATTTTATTGTATTTGTTTAAATTAAAGGGTAGAGAGCCTGAAGATGGTGTCCAATTTTGCCACTGCAGCGTGAGGGCAAAAAAAAAATACACATCAGACCTTTGGAAAGCAAAGCTTCCCTTGTCACTTTTGCTGGCTTTGCAAGTACCTAATTACCAGCACATTTTAAAATGTCACCACAAAAAGTTCATTAGAGTATGCAGAGAAGGAAACTTCAACATCAGTAAACTCCAAAACCATCGCAATGGTTTTGTGGTATCTAGAGATACCGCTGAAACGGTGCGGCAGCAAGCCTGGCCTCCCAGGACAAGCAAGCTCAGCTCCCTCTCCCTGGGCCCTTCCAGCCAAGACTTAGAACCTCTCAGGAAACCAACAGCTGGCAGAGGCTTCCTCGGGGGAAAAGACAAGGAGCAAACTGCTACCTTAGGATCTACTAGTGCTCCAGCCTTGATAAGGTATTTCACAGTTTCCAGGTGGTTGTTTTCTGCTGCTTCCATCAGTGGAGTCCGCTGGTCCTCCGAGCAGGTGTCTATATTGGCACCAGCCTGTTAAGAGGACAAGGCAGACGAGAGAACAATTACAATCACCACTGTTACGCAAAGGAAGGACGTGGCAATAGACATTTAGCAGCAGGTTGTTTCTGAAATTTAGCCATATAGAGCAGGAAAGGAAAAGGAGGAAAGGGAAAAGAAACAAGACAGGAAAGGAGGCAGAAAAACGTCATCTGTTCCGCAAAGCAAAAGCCCACTTGCCCTCCCTCCTGCCTTCAACAGCCAATAGGCAGGGCATCACAAAGCCCACTGCCGGTGTCAACAACTCTTGTTATTAATTCATCCTGGACTGTTACTTTCGGAACATTAAATGTGCACTTCCAAAGAGAAAGAAAAAAAAAAACCAAAAACAACCTTCTCCTTATTCCAGAAGCTTTTGTTTTCCCAGATATTTCATTTCAACACAAGGAACAAAACAACTAGTTCTTCCCACCGTCACAAGCAGTTGGAACAACTTGCTGGTAATAAACAAGGGAAGAGCTCTAAAGAACTTCTAGTAATTGACTATTTCTGTTGGAATCAATGATTACATTTCTACAGCCTTTTCTGAGAATACTTTTGGTTCAAAAGGGAGTGCCTCAGAGAAAAGAATTATTCTTTTCCAAAAGACTGTGTCAAGTAGCTTGACTGCGTTAACTCTTGGGTTTAGCTGCGTGCTCACACTGCACTTACAGAAACAACAGAAGAAGACCTCCAAGCCCTGCCGCAGAGGAGCACCACTCCTGGCAGGCTGAGAGTCCATCCATGCGCGCAGCAAAGACCTGTTTACAGCATCAAGCTGCTGACTCTTACCTTTAAGGAGCTGCAACACTTCAGGCCAGAGAAGAGGCATTTCACGTGTGCCGAGCTGGGGACGCACCCAGCTAAGCACTGCGCAGCTGCAGCAGCCAGACTTGAGGGCACAGACGAGAACACGAAGGATCTTGGAAACAAACTGACCCTTCCCACACTCGGTGCAAACTGCTCCTAACGGCTCGCAAATCAGGCGAGTCACTGCCCTGCTCTCTTCCCAGGCAATAACTCAAGGGGCTGGCCCATAGCTACGTCCTCACCGAGCACTCCCAGCTCTCATCCCAAACGCACAAGCCACCATCTCAAGGAGCTCGTTTTCAGAAACAGAGATATTGCCACTTTCTCAAAGTCCCTCTAAGGTTTCCCAGTCACACAGGGCAAACAAAACGTACTGCTGGCCACTCATGCTGATGACAAGAATACAAAGACAAAAATACATAAATAAATTTTCAATTTTTTTAAAAGCCTTTTTTTTCTCATACCACTTTGGAACAGTTTAAGCACGAACACTTTTTCTGACTTTCTTCTCTTATTCAAACTGACTGAATCCAAATCTCAAACACGAAGCCTTCAGAACGTCTGCCTGTCTTTCATTTTGACCTACAGGATATCTGCACCATGAAGGGAAAATCCTGCTGGGGTTTCTCAGGCTTTGTCAGAAGAGGAAGATGGGGTGCAGCAGCAGGCAGGCTCCACAGTCTGACAAAGAGCATCTGGCAGCAGCAGGCAGATCACACGCGTGCTGCCCGCACACAGCCTCATTTGGCACCACTGGCAGGGAGGTCACAGAATCAAAGAATGTTCAAGGTTGGAAGGGACCTCCAGAGATCATCTAGTCCAACCCCCCCTGCTCCAGCAGGGACACCCAGAGCATGGGGCACAGGGCGGCATCCAGGCAGGTTTGGAAGATCTCCAGAGAAGGAGACTCCACAGCCTCCCTGGGCACCCTGTTCCAGGGCTCTGGCACCCTCACAGTGAAGAAGTTCTTCCTGACATGGAGATGGAACTGCCTGGATTTCAACTTACACCCATTGCCCCTTGTCCTATCACTGGCCATCAGTGAGAAGACTTTGGCCCCTTCCTCCCTACATTCTCCCCTCAGGTATTTGTACATATTGATCAGATCTCCTCTCAACCTTCTCCTCTCCAGGCTAAACAGGCACAGCTTGCTTAGTCCTCAGAAGATAGGTGTTTCAGTCCCTTCACCATCTCTGTCGCTCCCTGCTGGACCCTCTCTAGAAGCTCCAGGTCCCTCTTGTCCTGGGGAGCCCAGAGCTGCCCCCAATGCTCCAGGTGCAGCCTGGAGGTGCCGCTCTGCCTGGCGTGGGAGGCATGGAAGCTCCCCCAGGCTCCAGAGTGCCCTGCATCTACACTGCCAAGCTCACGGGGAGGACAGCGAAGCTCACTTGAAGAAAAGCCTAGGGAGCTTCATTTCATCCACGTTTTCACACTATTTTATACCTCCCCACTCAGCACATCCTGAGAATGAAGACGTTTTTAAGGGAGGGAAGTTTCAGGGTTAAGTTCCAAGCGGGGCCATGTGGGGCAGGAGACCAAAAATGACAGGAAGCTGCTCCAAAAAACGTCAAGTGGAGACGAACCTGAATCAGCATATGGCAGATGTCCACGTGGCCGGACTCGGCGGCAGCGTGAAGAGGGGTTCTCTTATTCTGATGCTCCATTTTGAAATTAGGGTCAATCCCATCCACTGAAAAACAGGACAGAGACATGTTCAACTACAGTTCGGAGATTAGAGGATTAGAGAAAAGTGTAACAGGAGAACCCAAGTATCTCAGGCAAAGGCTTTTAAGGGGCTTGTTCCCAGCCCACACCCTGCACTTCTTAGGATTCACTGTGCACCCAAGAAAGCCAGGCAGTCTGATGGACATTCAATATACAACAGTCCTCAAACCAAAGACTTGAGAAACAACATGGAATTTACTACCTTTAAGGTACTACAATTTCTACCAGAACTTCTTAGCGAAACTCACAGTGTGAGGACCCATGAAGAACAACCACTTCTGCAGAGCTCAAGCAGGTATCTGCTATTTGTTTGCTCTAAGGCCACCTCCATCTCCCTCAGATTCTCAAATTCCTGTTGCTCGCGGCAATAAAAATCAACAGAACAGAAGACTAAAAATATTTGTTCCTTTGGAAGCTGGAAAAAAAAACTGGAGTCACCACTGCCTGCCCTCTTCTGCCTCGGGACCACTATTAGCTGCTCTCAGTGTTGGTGACCCTCTTTGTATCTCTGTGAATACAGGGCTCCAAAGTGGATGGAGCTACTTTAATTAACACCAGCCAGGGATCTGGCCAGCAACACCAGCTGGGCAGAGACTGACGGATGATGATGAAGCCAAAGATGTCTGGGCATGATAATATGTTGCATATGAAGCTGTAGTTAAAGATCAGTGAATAAAGTTTTTGTGCTATTAAAGATACAAACAATGAAGCTAACATTCACTAGAAGAAAAAAAAAGAAGAATTTAATAAAACAAACAAAAAAAAAAAAAACAGAAAATGTCCAAAAAACATAGTGAGCTGTATTGGAGTGAGAAGAAAATGATCACAAGGAAATGTTGTGTCCTTCAAATGAGGAGGTTCCTTGGGAATACTTATTGAAAAAAAGAAATCCCTGCAGTTCAAAGTCACTGAGTGACAATTATGCACCCCCAAAAAGCCACGTGTATTGAAGACTCACGTACTGAACTCCTCCTTTCTGCTCTCTTGCAGACATTCCCATCTTTTTACATCCCTATTGGATGCACAAACCCAACTATCCCACTGCTTGGAGAGGCAAAGTCCTGTCAGACTGGAAAACCATGTGCAAGTCACTTGAGGACGGAAGGCAGCATCTCCGGCTGAAACTGGGTCCAAATGCAGAAGGAAGCTGGGAGCAAGTCCACATTTCAGAGAAGGATGAAGCCATTTCAAGTGGCACGTTACTTGCGAAATGACTTTCTCCTCCAACACCACTCACAAGGGGCAAAGGGGATCCAATGCACTGCTATGCTGGGATCCGGACTCCAGCAACTGCCTGGCAGGAGCTGGGAGTACTGCCAAACACCCAGCGTCCTGAGAAACAGCCACTTACCCAACATCAGCAGGACTTTCTGCAGTTCTCCCTGCCTCGCAGAGAAGTACAACTGCTTTGGATGGAACCGTAACTTCTTGGGTCTGTAAGAGTGGGGAAAGAGGTGTAAGTGAATCCCCAAGGAACATTCCCAGCATGTTACCACACCCCACTACCACACCATGCCCATGGCAAAGCCTGTTCCTAGGGGACAGCTCCAGAACGTCAGCAAAACCCAAGAGTATCAGCTCTCCACAAGGGTCTGTTCAGACTTGCAGCTCAAATCATGACAGACCGGTTCTGCTGAGGGCTGGATCTACTCCACAGAGCTGGTTCACAAATCCTAGGGTTTAGTACCGTAGACAGGAATTCCCAGCTGCAACTGGAGGGCCAGTGAAGAACTAATTCCTCCAGGCAAATAAGTAACACACTGTAACTCTTCCCTTAAATCACTAATCTGCTCGGGGTGGTGAATGGCTGGAGGGAACAAAGATACGCTGGGTCTACGTTAGAGATGTTCCAGTTTTCTCTAGGTGTGCTAGAAGCAGAGCGATGCAGAGGCCTTTTCTTACTTTTCTGAATCCAGGGCAATCAGGGCACTTTCCAAGGTTTCTTTTACTGGTCCCTGGGAGAGGCTAGTAGTGGGCTTTGGAAAAACTGAAGACCCAGCCATGTCAAACACCTCAGCAGCTGAACTTTCTGGCTTATCTTCCTCTGACAACCGCGTTCCAGTGCCACTGAAGTGAAAAAGTGAGAGACAGTCAAAGCATAACCATTAAAAACAGGCAAGAGTATGCATATCCTGTGCCAAAAAAGGAAAAGAAATGGGTTTTAAATGCAGACAGCTTAAGCAAATTTGCAACACGAACCAATATATTTTACAGCCTTTTCGGTAAGAACTTGCCCTGCACAGGACTTGCATTGTCCTCTGATTGCATTTAGATGTACACTGGGCAACTGGAAATGCAGGAAAATAGGGCTTGGGACACTGTCCTACTTACTGCAAGTCCTGAAGACCATCAAAACAAGATCACATCTCATCGAAGGTCAAAGCACTTCTCAGAAAACAGCTCAGTGCAGGGCTGTTTTGATTTTGTTTTCCTCTGTGTTTGGATTCTCCCCTCAAGCCTATCTCGATTGCTTTGAGTCACATGCCATGCTGCTACCACACATATTTCCCTACCTCTTCACAAGACCTGGCAATACCAAGCCACTCTACTACTACATCCCTAACAACGGGAGACAGGAATTGCACTGATTTTCCTACTTCCCTCTCTTCACACCTCAACAACCCACCTTGGCCCCCCTAGCCCAGCCCCCGCTGTGTGGCTGGGTCCCTCTGGGACACAGTGAGTGACAAGGGATCTGCTTCAGCTCAGCCACAGCTGAGGTTGGCTGGTCAGAGCAGGACCAGAAAACACTTGGCCGTGTCAGGAGGCCCACGAGTGTTCAAATGCAAAGTCCAGGGCAAGGCTGAGGTTGCCATGTGCTCCCAAGCTCACCTCCCCGTGGTGGTGTCAGCCCTTCCCTCCACAGCTGCTGGTTTCTGCTGCTCATAGGTCAGCGACACCGTCGAAGTCGTGTCTGCTTTTGCTATCGTCACCTCCTTGGCCTTGGAGGCCTCCTCCCCGCAGTGTGGGCAGTAGCTCGTGTCGTTCACCTGGGAGGCACAGTTCTTGTGGAAACGGTGGGAGATGCTGCTCTCGGGCTGACACTCCATGAAAGTGCCCTAGAAAAACCACACAGAAGGAATTCACACCCCGGTCACTCCGTGCCTTCCCGCTTCTACGTGCTTCATCCGCAGATTCCTGAAACACCTCATTCCTCACCACTCTTGTCCCTTCCTCTTCCAACACAGGAAGCCAACACTGCTGCTACCTTGGAAGAGAACGGGACTGGGGTGCTGGGACAAAACTCATTAGCTAGGGACTGCAAAGCAACGTTTAATTGCACTTGGGAAACAGAACCACTAAGACCCGATTCCCAGCTCTAACACTTGAAGGTCTCGCTCGTGTCTCTGGATGTGTCAATGTATTGAGAGGACTCCCCCAAATCTGCAAAGGAAAACTTAGTAGCTGAGTGCTGAGCCAGGGCTAAAACTACCTACCAGAGCTGTACTCAGGCCATCCAAGGCACTGCACTACTACGGTCAGAGCAGCTGCTAACCCA